>JAANSK020287657.1:0-10649 GCA_011763485.2 Isoetes engelmannii | reverse complement strand
TTTCATTCACACCACGAATATCAGTATTTATCCTACAAAATATGCACGGATTCACGAATTAGCTCAAAAAAACCTCCCAAAAAAGGACTTCCCAAAAAAGGTGGAACTTGCATCCGTTCCATTTTAATCAAATGGACCTTCTTTTGCCTTTTCTTTTCTATTCGTTGATGGTGAATATCTTAGTTGATCAAAACTATGAATACGTAGGGGATTATGAATACATGGACATCCTTCTTGATGTCAATGATGGAAATGCAAATCGCCTGATTGTGAATGTAGATTTTTAAGGTCAGTTTGAAGTTGCCCGATCCACAGATCAGTATGTTGACATCTTACAAGGAGTGCCCCAAAAACTTTTGTAGGCAAAGAAGAACGGTTGCAGCAGATTGTAAATGTGATGTCTGATGTTGTCAGAAGATCCCTTAAGGAAAGGGACATGCATCTGCCACCATGGATAAAGCCAGAATATATGAGGGCCAAGTGGTTTGCTCCTTACAAGAGGACCACAAATGATGCAACACATCCCCACAAAGAGGCAATGCTTGTTCAACCTACAATGCGTGGTCCTGGCCTTCTTTACTGCTTGACAAGATGCTTAACCCGTGATTGGCAATATATTAGAGTATGTAACCCACAACTCTTCCATCAAATGTCTTCTCGGATTGCGTATTGAATGTCATTCCATGAATAAGTATATTTTGATGGGCAACCCATAGTGCCTTAGCACATTTTTTGTCTATGAGGACTCTTGCAACCTCCTTCCTCATGCAACAAAGAAGATAAAGTTTGAGGATTAAGTGGCAAGGGCTTTGTTGGTTTGACTCTACTATTCTCTAGGGATTAAGCATGTCTAAAGATGCTAAAATTAATAAAATTATGACATTGGGTTAGGATTTCTTGGGGCACCTCTACTTGCAACTACATCAACTGCCAGGACAGGTAGGGAGCAAGGTTGGAGCCAGGTAGAGATGCATACTTGAAAGCATGCATCTCTGTGAAGAAACGGAGAGCTATTGTTGCCATAAGGACGGGCTCCCATCACCTCAGAATTGAGACAGGTCGCTGGAGTGTGAATGGGGGGCAGAGGATCCCCAGGGAAGAGAGGTTATGTCAGTATTGTGATATGCACATGGTGGAGGATGAACACCATGCCCTCCAGCAGTGCCCGGCATATGCCAATGTCCAAGCAGCCCATACTGATCTCCGATGCTCGGAGACACCACTACATCAGTTACTCGCATCACCCATGGTGGCACGGCTGGGTTCTTACATCCTGCAGATCTCGGCCACCAGAATCTCTCTTCTAGGACAGGGTATTTGCTAGTCTGCTGTTAGGGCTTTTCCCATGCGGGGGTTTTTTCATCCCGGTAGTAGGGGTACATTGTACAGTTACATTGTCTGTTTTTTGTTGTTGGTTTTGGGCTTTGTTTGTTATCTGTATGGCATGTACTGTCTCATAGGCCTTTGGCCTCCGTGGACGTTAAAATATACTTCCTTCCTTCCTTCCTTCCTTCCTTCCTTCCTTCCTTCCTTCCTTCCTTCCTGATTAGCTTGGTTTAAAGTTGGTTCACTTTCTTGACTTTATTTAAATCATTTCTCTTTTGCAAACTAGGAGCACTATTAGTTATTATGCATGGCAAATTGATTCAACATAGTGAGTTATGACTTATCTTAGTTATGTGTCTCTTCTTTAGAGCAGTTAACATTTGCTGCATGTCAGATATGGAGTATAATATGTAGTTCGTTACGGCTTTTAATGTTCTCTTTTTTGTACTATCTGCTTTTAGATTTCAGTACTAACACAATGTCCCTTTACATTCCAGAGGATTACACACAAGCAATATTGGGTTATTTGTGTGTTTGTGTGTGGTTCCACAAAGAAATAGTGTGGTATGTTGTAAGTTACATTGTTTTGATTGACAATCTTTGTACGTTAGTGTCATTTTACATTTCAGTACTATTGATTCTTAAGACGAGGATCTAAATCTAAGCCCTAGATTGATGGTTGGCCTACTGTGTTCTCCGTATATGCTAAGATGGTTAGGGCAACATTGACTGTGAAGTATCTAACATTTTTGTGGCTTGTAGTCGTGTAGGTTGGCATGCAGGCATCCTTGTTTTGCAGAGCCTTCATGACGTTATCTACCACGTCTAAGCTTTGTGCCCATGCAGTTTTTGGAATCCATACTCCATCACAACGAGGTACTGGTCTAGCTTGGTGGTCAAAGGTATGCTGAAACACATTAAAAACCTGCTTGACATCGATCTCCTTGATATAGACAGTGACGTTGTACCAACGGTTGAATGTTTGGGTGGTCATGATGATGTTGAAGGTGACTGAACGGAAGTATGAGCGCCTAAGTATTGCGAGAGATCGCCCTAATAGCAGGAGCAAGAACAGTTGTGCTGAATTACGAAAATGAGAGTATTTCTAGAAATCTCGTGTTACAAAAATTTTAGGGTTGCTAAAAAGTTGTTGATTTTGTGGGATATTGGCAATGTGGTCTTGGTTGGATGCAAGGGGATGAACTTCTAAGTGACAAAACTAGGTTGGAGTAGTCCTTCTAGCCTAAAAATGCAGGAGACTCTCACCCTGTGCCAATTGGCCCTATGTGAGAACCTCACAAGTGTCATTCGCGCACCGTGGGAGTCGTCTGTTTTTGGAAAGGTCGGACTTGGCAAAATAATAGATTAAAGTACATAATCAAGCTCTATTTTGAATTCAAAGTCGACTATGCCCTTTTGTTTTTCTAATCCTATCAAAGTATTATGCTAAATACTAGAAGAAGCCAAAGGGTTGTGTGAGAGTCTCGCAACTGACATTCATGCACCATGAGAGTCGTCTCTCAACTATACAGTTACTTCACACTTTTAACATTCAAACGACAGATTTAACATGCAAATGATATCTATACAATGATATATAAGCTTCCAATTAGAGAGAGGCGCTAGAGAGAGAAAATGTAATTTTTAGGTTAGTATTCTTGTTTTTATCATAACTTTTGATTTGTCGTTCTGTTTCAGGTGAGATCGATGCAAATAGAAAGATCTCTCAGGGATCTTTCCAAGGATATATAGTTTTCTTATGTTTGGACAAGATTTGAGAAAACGACAAATTTACTGTTGGATTTATGGTTTTGTTGCTTCTCAATGACTGTGTATTATTACATTTTTTCTTATAACTGTTCAACCAGAGATCTGTTTTAGGTGAGATTTGTGTCAATGAAAAGCCCTCACGGAGGCCTTTCCAATGAAATATCATTTGCCTAATCTTTGGCCAAGATTTGAGGGTAAAAACAGTAAATTTACAGCCGGATTTAAAGTTTTGCTGCTTTTCAATTACTTGGTATTGCATTGTTTCTTATAACTATCCATCTGAAGCTCTGTTTTAGGTGAACTTTGTGCCAGTGGGAAGCTCTCATAGAGGCTTTTTTAGAATATATCTAATTTGCCCATGTTTGACCAAGATTTGAGGGTGAAAACAACAAATTTAGATTTAGGGTTTTGTTACTTTTCAATTAGTTGATGCTACGTTTTTTCTCATAATTGTTCAACCGAAGCTCTCTTTTAGGTGAAATTGCGCTCACGGAAATCTCTCACAGAGGTCTCTCCAGAGATATCTAGTTTGCCTATTTTTAACCAAGATTTGAAGCAGCAAACAACAAATTATAGCCAGATTTAGAGTTTTGGTGTTTTCCAATCGTAAAAGATACAACTATTCTTATAATAATCTAACCATAGCTCTATTTCAGGTGAGATTATTTATGCCATTGGAAAGCTCTCTTAGAGGCCAGGATCAGGATTATTTATCTTAGATCAGGATTTGAGGAAGGAAATAACAAATTTGAACTGGATTTAGGGGTTTCATTGCTTTCCACTTGTTACTATATTTCTTCTTGTCACTATTCAATCAAAGCTCTGTTTCATATGACTTTGAAGCAAATGGAGAGCGTGTAAGTGCTAGAGCTCTATAAACAAACCTAAATCAAGTGAACAGTAAATCAATCATTGGGTGGACAATGTTTTCTTGCTAAACTCCCACACATGGAGAGTATATCACGAATGGAGCTATTAGATAAATGTAGCAATACCACCAAATGATAAGAGGATGCAAACGTGTATAACAATGAAAATTTTAGGATTTTATGAGGTTAGTAAGTCATTGAAGCTCAAAGTAAATAGGAATAGACTTAGAAGTTGTCTCTCCTTCTTGGTAGATCTATCATTTATTTGAAGTTTCTTGTGAGCAAGTTTTAATAAGCATCAGAATTGGATGCATCCTCTTCTGTAACAAATGGTTTCTACTAAATCCAGCAAGTTGGAAAGAGTGTGCCATGAACGAAAAATAGGTGAATGCAAATTTGCTATTCCGCATCTCATTTAGTGGAGTTTGTGAGACCTAGCCAATATGTAAGCATCCTATTATGAGAATCATTAGTTTAGGCTCTTATTTTTTCTTAGGCAAAAAGGGAAGATGTGTCTATGTTTATATTGACAAAAGGTTCATGTAAGTAGGAACTTAGGAAAGTTATTTGCTTTTACGTGATATAAGTGATAAGAAACAGGCTGTTGATTATGGTATATGTAAGGGTCATATGTAAAGGAGACTGAAATATATGAGCGAAAGCTATTGAATGTTACCAAACTGTAAAGCGGCTATGTCTCATCAGCATCTCAACACGACAGTGTGGTTCTACCATCGATGTGAAACACAACACTGTTAGAGCGGCTCTGCCCCGTGAGCTTTGGGCATGCCAGTGGGGTTCTACCTCCAGTGCCAAAAATAAAAAACTGTTAGAGCGGTTCAGCTCCATCAATTTTCACCGAAATCTTTCAGTACATATGGCGTAAGACGATTTCACACTGTTAGAGTGGCTCTGCCCCGTCAGCTTAGCATATCATAATGTCCATATAAAAGATGGTTGTTAGAGTGGCCCAGTCCCCTCATCCATCACCGTGATATGGGTCCAAAAATAAAGCTGTTATGGCTTGGCTCCTCGACAATCAATGAGATTCTCAGTTATACCAGATATTATGGGATACCCACGAAAGCCAAGAAATTCGAAATCCAAAATTCAAAAAATTGGAATAATGAGAGAAATAGGTAGAGTATTAAAAGTTTTGGGGGGGGGGGGGATCAATCAGTACGCACCAAGGAGCAGGAAGAACAATAGATTTTTGAAACAGAAGTTTAGCAATGAAGGATCTATTAAAATTCAACATTGAGGGTATAGTAATAGGCTCGGCAAAGATGGACCTTCAGCAGGAGGTGCTCATGAGAAAAATGAACAGTGATATAGCGCTCAAGAAACAGTGGGGATTTAAATGAAGAGATCACTAGCCTGAAGGAACGGGTGCAGGGCATCAGAAAAAAGCTATTGAGGCAGACAAAGAACTGATCAAGCAGTGTCTAGAAATTCAGAAAGCAGGGGATATGCATCCTAGTGAGCTGGCAAGGGATCTGGTGGAGAAGATAGTGAGACAAGTAAAATGAGTGTGATCTATAGATAGAAATGGACAACAAAAGGATATAGGAGAAAAAGTCACAACTCAGAAATAAGATGATCACAAAGTGGATTGGACTGCAACTAGATGCAAATCTAAGACTGTACAGAGAAATCATGAATTCGGAGGGAAATATAAGACAAAAATTTTATACAAACAGTTCCAGGGCAGATGAACAATTGCTACTCCAATATGAGCAGACAACAACAAAGAAATAAGAGGAAGAAGACACGTGTTTGAGGATGTTGAAGATACCATCGACATAACCTCAGAGGAAGAAGCCGAAGCTCGCATGTAGTTATAAATTCAACATCAGCATTACCCTGGGCACCAGAAGATGTGGGGCCAGGTATAATCAACTTGTCCCGATAATAATTTAGGGCGAGGAATATCTTCTACTTGTGACGTTCCGCTGGAATATATGATATAAATACGTATATTCTACGGCCACATCACCATACAAGTCATCACATATGACTTGTATATGTAGTATCAGGTCATACCCAGAAGGTGCAAGGCTTAGTTATTGACATAACTTATTCCACCTTAGGTATGATTATCAATTGCCACATGGACATCCACCTTTAGTTGTACCTGTCACGTGGCGACATCTTATTGGAGCCAAGTGTGCTGACATCAGCCCTAACCTATTTATGGTCAAACCTAACCCTAACACACTTTTCGCTCGACCCTTTGCCCAAATTCCATCATTATGAGAGCTCCGATTCCGGAATCATCTTCGACAGGAGGGTGTTCTGGAACAACCACAGAAGTGTGAGTGTAGCAGCTTTAGGAGCGCCTATGCCAGATGTCCCAAAGGAGATGGAGATGCCAGGAGCGTGAGGGAGTTCGTCTGGAACAGGTATTTCGAGTAGATAGCTAGCTAACTCACCTAGAATCTAGCATTCTAGTTGAGTTAGTGTGTTGTATTTCTCGTAGAGCTATCCTAGAGCCTTAGATTCGATCATGAACCCTAATCATTGAACCCTAACTGTTAGTTAGATTGTATGATTAGGATTAGATATTTATTCTCTTGTTTATCAAGTTATGTGATGGGCGATGGTTGATTTCTTGTTTGAACCTCTTGTGTATTGGGAAAGGGGGTAAAGACCTAGAAGCCTATTGTAGATTATGCTTCTAGCTTAGCTCCTATAATTCCCATTATATTTCGGCCTGTGCATAGATCCCACTGGCTGGGGGAACTATGGGGTGACTGAGCACCAGATAATGGGGTAGGATGAAAAATGGAGGGTAGGACCTTGCTGGGCAAGGCTACATGGGTCCTCATAGCAGACTAGATACTCGGTCACTTCGTGAGGTCCGAGTATGGGTTTGACACTCTCCGGGTTAGTTGTCGCCCTGATTCGCCTAGTAGCAGGTGCCGTCTTGGCTAGGCATAAGGGGAGTAAGTCGAGTAAGGACGTGTGCCGTCACGATCCTCTAGTTGCCCAGGGATTCATTGTACCAGGGGAGGGGACTTGTCTCCTCCTATCTCATCGAACTAGGGAGATGCAACCTGGAGTAGTCTCCTTGGGTGATACCGAGAGATTACGTATCCGAAAGGCTACAGTTGCCTCAGAGCTTTTTCCAGCCTATCTGCATAGTATGCACAGGAGGGGCGGATGGAGTGGTCAACCCTGCCATTGTCTATATGCTAGCCCAAGTCATTGTCATAACTCGGTCTGTTCTATCTTGGAGCCCTTACCGTCAGTCCAACTCCCCTGAGTCGGAGCCCAGGTAGGAGCCTCCCTAGGATGTTAATATGTATTAGATGTATGGATCTACATACGATAATTGAATGGATCTTACAACTCTTTGTAGTCAATTGTTTTTTATACTACAATGTTTGTGCTTATCGTATTGTTTGCTTCCGCTGTTATAGGAGCCCACCGAGGAAGGACCAATAACACCTTCGTTCCTCACCTCGAGGTCCCGTGACGTCCCTTGCTCGTATACGATGCTTCCATTGTGTACAAATTGTAGACCCCCTCATGCTAGCTTGGCTAGCTAACAAGGGACCGTCCACCTGACATCAGACTCTTGATGGTGAGCAAGAGTCTACGTGGGATTAATGGACGTGTGATTCATCCCATCATCCATCGGGATTGACCTAGCTGCGGAAGCGCATGAATGTCAGCACAATAACACATCACACAATATAACCACTACAAAGGGTGGGATCACAATAACAAGATGCATCATCACAAAGAACATAACATAACATCAGCAAAGGGGAAATCCTACCCAAGGCTCAGACTCAAAGATGGACTGATGACTTGGGTCTCCAGAAGTCAATGCAGATAGAATTCATGGCAATGGATTTGGCGGGCATAGAACATGGTCCTTATCTCATAAAATAAAAGAGAGGACAATATTACCGGGTACTCATTCACAAGTAGACAAGTGATAATGATAAAAAATAAATTTTGATTTATTCGAATCTAGCATTGAATCATCGTTACATTTAAAAGGACACTATAATAGGTTTTATGGTAAGTAGTTACACTATCTTTTCTCTAGACGAGCTTTCTAAGATATTCATTATTGGATCGCTTTTCTGTTCGACATTGGTCATTATAGGTCACAAAGGACGAATATGTATCCCAGTTTCATGAAATGAAAGAAATAATATGTCATGCTCATAACAAAATGACATTCATCCTTTTCAATCCTATGCCAGGTAGATTGAGCAGCTAAGAGATTATGACATACATTAGACAACATAGGTCACCGTCAGAAAGGATCATCAGAAATTGTGGTGATCACGTTTACTTGTCCACAAACATCTAATCATGCCAAGTGCATCATTGTTATCTTCTTTAGCATAGGACCCATAAAGTAGCTGATTTCTTATAGCTAAAATTTTAAATGCCTTAGAAAATTAAGATTTGATATATACAATCTGTTCAACACAGGTGCCAGTTGGACGTTCAGACTCACAACCCCCGACTTCACTATAAATTTCCTAATCATATTGCATATGCATTTTATTGAAATCACCGCAACCCACTATTTTGGAACCGCATTGCAATATCTATAGTAAGAACAATGAAGCTATTTCACATTTGCAATCCACTTATCTAACTTTTTATTTTGTCAATTTACTTTCTCCAGGTTCGAAGATACAAACCACCTTGATGTTCTAATAAATATCCTTGAATCGTATGATGTTACAATACATTTTGCTAACCAAACAGTGTCTATAAGCCTTGCAATTATTACCACCCACCCAATAGTGGTTCTTGGACGGGAAGCCTCAACGGCTTGTTAAAGCATCCTATTGATCAATTTTATAAGAAAATTTCACGTGAAAGCATCTTAGCTCTTATTTGCTAAACGTAGCATGCTTTTGAAAGGCTTAATGCAGTGGGCTAATTTTGCAGACTAGAAGTAGTTGAACGCTAGAATAAAATAATTGTAAATGCTGAGCCTCATGCATTTGGCAGCAGGTGCTTAGAAAGACACGGCATCCAGCAGGAGACATCACTGCAGAACAATGGATCCAGTATCTGCAACAACTGTATGATCCTCAGGGCAGACAGACGCCGGTACCTCCACAGGAGGGATTTCCCTTGAACATCGCAGAGATAGATGTGATAATGGGTCTTCAGCACCTGACCAATGGAAAAGCAGCAGACCTGGATGGTATGCACGCTGAGCTCCTCAAATGGGCCGGACAAGCAATACTGCCGATCCTGGTAGCTATGCTGAATCGCGCATTGCAGGAAGGCCTTCCACCGCAATGGACTTGCAGCAGAGTGGTGCCCATATACAAGACCGGCGACCCAAACTGCCCGGCTAACTATCGCACTGTAATGGTGAGTTCGGTGTTTGCGAAGCTCCTGGCTACAATAATTGAGCAGCGCACAACGACATGGGCAGAGGACACAGGGGGTCCGGGCCCTCACCCAAGCGGGCTTCCACCTCGGGCATTCCACCATCGATCATCTGTTCGCCCGTGAAGAGAGCAAGAATCGACGTCAGGACCTGTACTGCTGCTTCGTGGACTTTGCAAAGGCCTTCGACACCGTGCCTCGAGGCAAGTTGTGGGACGGACTGCAGGAGCTCGGCGCACTGCTGGATTTGCGGAATGCAGCCTACAGGTTGTATGAGGCATGTTACGGTGGCTCACACCCTCCGGACAATCAGTGGCCAATAGTATTGGGGTACGACAGGGCTGCCCTCTCTCCCCTACACTGTTCGGACTTTACATAGATCAGGTGGAGCAGTGGATGGCCCAGCACGACGAAATGGGCGCCCCGTTAATGCATCATATTATCAGACAGTTCATTTATGCCGATGATGTTGACCTCCTGGCACACACAGCAGAGAACATGCAGTGCCACCTGGACGTGCTGGCCACATTCTACCAGCATACCAGCATGCGGGTGAACCTTGCAAAGACAAAAGTCCTACTGATCTCATCTTCTAGGCACCCACAGATTCCCTCCTTCACGTACCAGGGGGAGCCTGTGGAGGTTGCACCCAACTACAAATACTTGGGCATTGAGTTCTCCACTTCCATGCATTGGGATAGCTGCATTCAAATGTGGGTGGTTGCCAGATGGAAGACGTTGCATGCCATGCAGAACAGTAGTTACCAGGCAGAGCTCTACGCTTGGGAGCACCAGGCACGCCTCTTCAGGGCTCTGGTAGAGCCAGTCCTCTTGTACGGAGTGGAAGTCTAGGGGCCCGTCATCTCTGCCACCATCTGGGCTGACCTAGAACAAGTGCAAAAGTTCTTGGCACGCGCCCTTGGAGTGAAGCGGACAGTCCCGTACCAGATATTGCTCTAGGAAACAGGGTTCCTACCGCTACAGAGGGCGGCAATCTGCCGCCACCTCCTGTACTTCCAGAAAGTGGCTCACATGGATGAAGACCGGCTACCATGGGTAGCCTTAGCAGTGGTATGGGGCCCTCAATGCCTTAAAGCCTGTTGGAAGTAGAAACAGGTGCAGTAGCTAGCACAGTGACACGTCCAGCCACACCGGTGTGTGCGGGTTCGCACGAAGCAGGAACATGAAGAGCTGAAGACATATCTTGACACCTGCTTCCTTGACAAACTCCGGGACAGCGAGGCCCTGTCACAGGTCAAACTTGGGCACTACAGACAACAGGTTAATCCCACGCTCGCCCGAGGCCCC
>JAANSK020287646.1:0-10649 GCA_011763485.2 Isoetes engelmannii | reverse complement strand
CTATGCAGCTCTAGTTGGGGAGCGCAACTGATTGTATACCATGATTAATAAAAAGTCATTTTTGTCGTGCGTCCGTGCGATTTGGTAAAACGGTCCATAAATTCAATTTTTTTCCATATTTAACGAAATAGTGCTTTTCTGCAACAATTGTGAAGAGCAAAGGTGCTAAGGGACAACCTTGCCGAATTCCTCTACCCACTACAAGAATATCGAAGTGACTCGCCTTGAAAAAGTACAGTAGACATTGCTGAAGTATGAAGCTTCATAACATTTCTTCTAATGACTCTCCAAATCCCAGAGCAAGAAGACACTTTTCCAAGAATCCCCAATCAACACTATCATATGCTTTAGCAAAATCAAGCTTAAGGTACACCACTCTATGACCTTGTAATTGTGCCCAATATATTCCCTCATATGTAGCAGCCACATTGTTAAGAATGCATCACCGAGGAAGAAAACCAGATTGTGTTTATGAGATAGATTCAGCCAAAATACCCCGAACTCTTTCTATGAATGCCTTAGCAAAGATCTTGTAAACATTGGAAAGCAATGTAATAAGTCGCCAGTCAGAAATAGTCATGGGTTCCTTGCTCGTTGGAATGAGAGAGATAACAACTCGTGTCCAGAATCCTATCAAAGCACCTATATCTCTGAAACTCACAGAAAGCATCATATACATCATCCTCCAACCAATCCCAACACTTCTGAAATAATTCAATAGGGAAGCCATCTAGACGAGGGCATTTATCCCTTTTTAGAAGATCGACAACTGCTTTTAAATCTTCCTTCACAATATTAGACTCAAGAAGCAACCTTTACTCTTCAGAAATAATATGATGTACCCTTGTCAACACAGCATACTGCATATCCTCTTGAAAAGGCAGCGGATGTCTCGCGAAGAACGAAGAAAAGTGTTGATGAAGATACTGCTTAAGATGCACAGGGTCGGAGATAAGAGAGCCATCTGGCAATGCCAAAGAATATATAGAGGTAGCGAGTTTCCTTCTTCTTGCAGCAGCAAAAAAGAAGCGTGTATATCTATCTCTATTCTTGAACCATTGCAATCTTGCCTTCACCTTGGCTTCAGTAACTTTCACAGTTTCCATTGCCCTAATCAGAGATAGGAGCTCCTTTTATTTAACTCCATTGGTAGGGGTATGAGCACGGAGTCGCTCTAATTCTTGATACAACATAGTCAATTGTCCTCTAGCTTCAGTAGCGGACAATGCTGCAACTATTCCAGACATACTCCTATGAGGCAAGAAGGCTCGAGACTCAACCCGCTTAAGCTCTGGACTCATCATCCTACAAGTATCTGACATTAAGCTTAAAGTAAGTTCTGGTTGGTTTATGACAATTAGCCATATGATGAAAGAAGAGTTGTGGATTATGATCAGAAACAGAGTTATCCATCATATTTGAACGACGAAAACCTCTAGCATGCCTTGCATATGCTCAAGTATTGAAATATCCTCTATCATGCCTTGTATATGCTCTGCCAGTTCCTGTCCAACCATTACACCACGTGAAGGACTGATCACCATCAATCTCTATAAGCTGACAGTCGTTTAAAAGGCGTTACCCGTGTTCTCTCTCAAACCCTTGCACCACTTCAGATCCATGGTCGCTTCTATCTCTTTCCAACTCGACCATATTAAAGTCTCCAACTAGCAACCATGCGACATTGTGTCCAAGCTGAAGAATTTTACTTCTCACAGTTGCCCACAGAAAACCATGCTGCAGAGGGCTATTGTGCGTATACACATTTATCAAACCCTATTTTCGGCCCTTAATATCCTTCCATTTTATTATTATACATCGCGCAAACCTATCTGTCTGAGTAAAAGTTACATCCACGGAAGACTTCCAAGCAGTAAGTACACCAGCCTTGGATGCATCAGCAG
The DNA here is from genome assembly GCA_011763485.2 of Isoetes engelmannii. Taxonomy (NCBI): domain Eukaryota; kingdom Viridiplantae; phylum Streptophyta; class Lycopodiopsida; order Isoetales; family Isoetaceae; genus Isoetes; species Isoetes engelmannii. Next base: position 8,745 of record JAANSK020287646.1, on the reverse strand, counting down.
CAGACACCAAGACATTATAGTCACACCCAAGGACACTAGCTACTTTATGTACATCACCTCGACGACATTTATGCTCTTGAAAACAACAAAATGTAGTAGAAAACTTAGACAGGTAGAGAGATAACCTGCTTCGTTTACTTGGGGAAGAAGCCACTCCCCTCACATTCCAAGACACAAGGTTCATGTGTCCGAAATATTATGTTCCACCTCATACGAGTAGAGCCAACATCAACCATGTCCATCTCGCATGATTCTAGAGGGAAGTCAGCCCATCTAGACTTGGAAATTGGCAAAGGGGAGCCTCCTCTCTGTTATTGTTTGGTTAGCATTTGGTGAGAATGAACCTCCTCTCTGCTCAACCCCTCCCCCCCCCCCCATTATGTTGTTGAGACACTGGCAAGGGAGAGCCTCCTCTCTGCCCCACCCTTCCATGCAAATTGTCAGACTCATTCATAATATGAGAGGCATGAAGACTAGCCTTATTGCGGGCAGCTTTTTTTAAGTTAACTTTTTTGCCATCCCTCTTGGGCATTCTCTTGATGCTCCTCAACACTTTCATGCCGCTCTTGCATCTCCTAGATCTTCTGTAATTTGGCCCTAGCACCCTCATCAAAAGTAGGAGTATGCACAATCTTTTGTGGGACAGAAAGAGCAGATGGAATAGCAACAACAGAGGTAGAAGTAGCATTAGCAGAAGGGACATCAGAAGGTGGAGGTGACACACCAGAAGGAGAAGGCACATCTGAAGAGGGAACCATTGCATGACGATCTCTTTTTGCGCGAAAGTTTGCAAACAAAGCAAGTTGAGGAAATAAATCAGCAAGTTGCAGGCCATTGAGCAAGTGCAATGCAAATTTCAGAAAGATAGGGCCACTTTTCACCACTACAGAATTAGGAAGACCACGTCCAGAAGGAAGAGAGACACAAATTTGGCTCCATCAACAATAGAATGGGCCAAATGAGTATCCAAACCATTAGCAATACTGATAAGAAACTTCGACACAAAGAGATCAGGAGGAAGATTAGGAATAGAAAACCAACACGGCATCTTAAGAGCTTGATCCATACCAGGAACAACTCCAGGGGAGTAGGGCTGATACAAAATATAATCACTCCACATTGGATCCACACCACGTGCCACCAATTGCTCAGCAGCAACAACATCATCAAAGACAATCATGAAAAACTTTTTATCCAGCATCTTTAAAGTTCGATAAGGTAGTAGATCTATTCTTCGAAGATGGCCAGTCAACCAATATCCAAACTTCCTTGTATCAAGAATAATGCTCGAGTGTATTGGCCAACCACACTAAAGGACACCAAGTTCCCAATATACTTCTTGTGTAAATCATGATCAATGTCAACCACCTTGTACCCAGATGCTTAAAGAGTGTTCTTGTACACATCAGGCCGATAGAAAACATCAACAGGAGGTAACTAAAGCTCTAACTGAGACTCATTTGCCCGCAACTCACCCAAGAGATTACTGAGATCTTTTTTATTATCTTGAATCATCACATCAATAGCAGCAGCAATACAAGCAGCAGAAGTAGTTGATGGCAAATCCTTCTTGATCCAATCACTAAAGCACTTCCTGCTAGCATTCACTCCAGGAGCGGACCTCCAAGGAAGTGCTCGAGACTGATCTTTATTCGAATTGGCAACCACAGGTACCAAGGCACCATCCACAGGGGTACTACCGCTATTCAATGCATTTGTATTATTCGGAGCATTGGCACAAGGAAAAAGTGCAGGAAAATCACCTTCTTGAAAGACACTCGCATGAAGAACCAGAGGATAAACATGCGATGCCAACTTTGCCCCCTGCATCGCCACGAAAACAGGAGACTTTGCAGGCATTTTAGAAGTTGAAGCCATTCCTTCTAAAAGGGCCGAAATCTGTCAGGGACAAAATGGCTGCCCATCAGAAACTAAAACCTACGATGCCATGCACCGTTGGAAAGAGCTTTTAATTAGCTTTCCCAGAGCTAAAAAACACTGAAATCCGAGGTCGGTAGCTCAAACTATGAACACAAATGTGAAACAGTCTCCGGCTAAAACCCTAGGGCTATGGTATGGCAATGACCACCATAGATAACGTTAAACAAGCTTTTGCTTCCATAGTTTTATGCTGCTGTACTACTTATGCAGGGGTGTACTAATTTTGCTGGCCAGTCCATGAGTGTTGGCCTTTGCATACATATAGATTATTTTGTGAATCAAAATAGAAGGCTGCTTCTATGCTATTTACTAAGGACTCTATTAAGTTCTAAATAGCAAATATATATTCTTCCTAAATGATAGATGTATACTTCCTAATCAATTTTCAAGCTTTCTAGCTAGATCTTGGGCCAAGAAATTGGTTCTCATCTAATAGTTTGACTTGAAAATAGCCTGATTGGGCAGTTGTACGTGGATTTAGGTAGCCATTGCATAGTGATGGATTCCTTTATGAATCCAAACCATAATATTCCATTTCCTCTCTTGTATTAGATTCCTAAGGGCAAAAAGGATACAATTGGTGATCAATGATAAATTGAGAGACCCAATGTACCTTTTGGCCCTTGCATGTTTACCATTATCATCCTAACTGTGTATTGATTGGTTGTAGGTACGGGTTCTCTCCTCCAATTGTCTCTATTTTGCTTGCTGGTTTGTCTTGTACTTGAAAGAAGATGGAATATCTAGAAGTGAAACTCCTGGAGCAACTGCACTTGGAGTTTTACCCTTGTGTGTACACGGGTTGTTATTATTGATTGTTTATTTTGCTGGACGCTACATAAGAAAACGAGATGGATTCTGATCCATTACTGGATGACAAGAACTTGGTGAGATTTATCTGATTTTAAGCTAAATACTGTGAAACTTTGAAATTATAGACTGTGAAACTTTGAGAATACAGATTTTATTGACTATTAAACTTTGTAAATATAAGATTACAGAATGACTATATACAGACTCAACATGACACTGAACTTGACTATTATATTGAATATGAAACTCTTTTATATAGGATTACTACTATACATAGAATTATTACTACTATATACAAAATTTTGAACTATATTTATAATGGAAGGAAGGAAGGAAGTATAATGACATCTTTTGATAAAAAGAAGCTTGTGTGGCTATGGCCTGGGTAACGCCAAGGTGGATATGTGTGCTTGTGTGGTTTTCACCTTGAACCAAATTCATATATGTGAGCTTTTTTTCGTATTGTGAAAAGTAATCTTGGTGAAGATCTGTCGAAGAAGAAATTGAGATTTCCAGTTGCTAGAGATATCTGGCAAACAAAAGTGCATTGTAAGACTGTGGCCCATTGTGCCTTCTCCATATTTTGGGTCCACTGCACCTAATGTATGGTGAGATTACATTTATGCTACTAAAACATTAGCCCACTGTGCCAAGTTCTTCATAATAATTGGATGCTGGCCCACTGTGCCTGGTTCTAAAATACTGGGTCAATTGCACCCTTACGTATTGAGTTCACCTCTATACTAGTACAGTTAATTAATCTGCTAATATTTTTTTTTTTTTTGAAGAACTTGTATCAATGCATTAAAAGAATAACAGTATTACAAGATGAGCGAGGAGCAAAGGAAGCTGCCTCGAAGAGACAACAGTACCCCACCACTCCAACATTTGTCAACTACTACAACTGAACAAAATTTCCATCAACATCTACTATCCCCAGGAAGTCTCGCCAACTGGCGAACTTCCGCTCAGCCAACCCCGGGAACACCAGAAAACTCTGAAAAAGCTTATGCCTCAAGCGGGGAATCAAAGAGGTCGAAGGCTGCTGCTCCCCCTGAAAAACCCACAACTGCCGACGCTTCCAAATCAGCCACACCAACCAAGCCGCACAAGTGCAAGGCTTGCTTCCTCGGGAGAGGCCAAGCTTTAGGATAAAAATGCAAGAGCAACTGCTGACTGGTTAGCCGAACCCGTAGTTGTGCCTGAACCCAGTCCCAGGCCGCCTGCAGATGCGGACAGGGGACCAAACAATGCTCCACCGTCTCTGGATGGAGGCCACAACAGGGGCATAGAGGACTAACTCCGGGCTTAAATCTGCTGACCCGAGTATTAACCCGAAGACACCGATGCACAACTTGCCATAAGAGCACCCTAACCTTCAGAGGGGGAAGGGTATTCCACGTCCAGACCCACACAGAGCGCCACCGGGAGCCCGGAAGCTGCAAAGACCACTTATCAGACGGAGGCAAAGTGTCATGAATGACTAAAGTGCGGTAAGCAGACCGTACAAAGCATGCAACGTCAACATCTGGATGGACCCTCCAAGGCCGAACCACTATCTCCTCCTGGAGCAGGTCAGGGATGTGTTGCGGGATGCACTGCACTACCTGCTCCCAAATAGCCCAGTCACTGGCTCGCATGCCGAATCGTGCTCGAAAGAACTCCCATGGGGCCACCTGACCTGCACAATACCAATCCTCCAAAGTGAGCACCCCCGCCTGCCTCCAGCGGGCCTGCGTCCGGGCGTGGACGGTGGCAACCAGAGGCAGCTGCGCCGGTGGCAGCGGAACCCACAAGAAGGGTGAAGAGTGATGATACACCGCGGCCTGGTCCAACTGAAACAACACCCGCACATGCTCCCACGCCCGTAACACCCCAGAAAGGAAGGGGGAGGCGTGTGGGAACGGCTTAAGCCCATACAACAACGCCCAGGGCAACTCCACATGCACAGTAGGCTTCCCGAACACCACATAGTGGCGAAGGGACTGCAACAGCAAGGCCGCACCAGGCGAGGACGCATCGTCCTGCAAAATGCTCCACACAAACTTAGAAACCAACACCTTGCTGTGCAGTGCCAAATCCAGGATGGCTAGGCCTCCATCCTCTCGTGGGCAGAGACACTTCCACCACACCACCTTGACTACTGCCCCCTCATCATCTCCACCCCATACAAAGTTTCGGATCATCCTATCCAGTGCCTGCATCCTCCCCTCAGGGGCCAGCATAGCGGACGCCATATAAATATGTGTGCTACAGAGCACTGACTTGGCCACCGTGATTCTACCTGCCATGGACAGCTTACTGCCCTTCCACCAGTTAAGGTGCTTCTGGAGCCCCTGCAGAATCTCATCCCACACCCGCCCCATGGAGATATCCCCACCAAAGGGAATCTGCTAATATTGACACATTGTGAAATGTCGCTTCTCGTGTAGGATAGTAGGACTCTTCTTTTCCTAGGAGGGGTCCTAAATCCTCTAACCTATGAAAAGTTGGTTCGTGCTACCCGAGGGAAGGTTGTGGAGGAGGAGGAGGAGGAGGAGGAGGAGGAGGAGCTCCTACTTGAGCTCTAATTCATTTTGTCTTCTTTAAATTCTAATGACAGAAATGATAATTGCTGGCATTGAGTGACCCGTCTATCTATTAATTATTGGGTCGCCAAAAAATAAAAATAAAAATATTGAATATATGAAAAAAATGGTTGACTGACATGTTATGCTGACCATTTATTGATGGTGGTTATCTAGGTGTATAAGATTTTTGCGAAAGCTTTGGTGGAGAAGCTTTGTGTCGTTCTTGCTGAATCAATATCTTCAACCCCAACAGGTTTCTTGCCCGGGAGGTGCATTCTTGATAATGTTGCTGCGGCCTATGAAGGCATGTATTGGGCAAGGTAAGGCACATCGTATTGTATATCTCAAATTAGACTTTGCCAAGGCATATGACAGCATGGACTGGGGGTTTTTAGAGGTGTGTTTATTAGCCTTAGGGTTTGTTATCCCATTCACAAGAGATGTGATGAAGCTGCATACTTCTGCAAGATCCACAATAGTCTTCCAGGGAGAGCCTTCTGCCATCTTTCCTGTTGGTAGAGGAGTTCGTCAAGGTTGCCCATTGGCTCCATTGCTTTTTACAATAGTGGCAGAGATGCTTTCACAATTGTTCTCTAGTGCTGCTGAGGATGATGTGATTAGGGGTCTACCTATGGAGAATGGCTCTTAAGAAATTACCAATCAATATGCAGATGATACCTTTCTATTTTTTATCGTAGAAGATGATAATCTCCAAAATGCAAAGCTTCTGCTTGACACATTTTTCTTAGCTTATGGAGTTTTGGTTGGTTGGCAAAAATGTTCTGGTCTGTGGACTTTAGATGATGAAGTTCCACCATGCGTTATTGCCTACCCTTGGAAGGTGTTGCCTCATGGGAAGGCAACCAAGTTACTTGGTATCCATGTGGGTATTCATGTCTTAACTTCTGATGCTTGGAATGTCATAATAGAGGGGTTGCGGACGCACCTTTTTTGGTGGAATATTGTAAAACTCTCCATGCCTGGAAGGGTAACAGTGGCTAAGCATGTCTTAAGAAACACACATGTCTATATGGCTTTTGCCATTCTTGCTTCCCAATCAAAGCTTAAGGAGATTGTGGGTGTTATCAGAAACTTTATTTGGGGTGGAAATGAAGCAAGGGCTATGGTAAAGGTGGCATGGTCTAAGTGTACAAAACCTAAATCTGCTGGAGGTTCAGGCATGACAGATTTTTATTTGCAGAGTAAGGTCATGATCTCACAATTCATTTGGAGGCATCTCGTGGGTAAGGACGATTCTCATGGGTTACGACTTATTGCACAGGCCCTCACTCATTGTAGCCCTTATGGTAAAGTCACGCTTAAACATGTTCTTCCATGGAGTTTACTCTATCAGTTGCAGCCTTATCATAATATTTCTCCATTTTTAAAGGGATTGTTAGACTCTTAGCATACAGTCAAAACAATATTTCATATCAGTCCAACCGCTTGTGCTCAACTGTATGCACCTTGTTGGTGGATCCCCTTGGCAATGCTGCATTGCTTTGCTCTATAGTGCATCCATTGACTCAAAGATGTTGGAAAATGACTGGAATCTTAACAATTGCAGCGTGGTATGACTCAGGCCAGCTGCTGACATGGGAGGCTTTTCAGTTAAAATTTCTATTGGGGAGATGGGATAGAGCTCTTTGGCAAAAAGTAGTGGACTATCTACCGCCTATTCTGCCACACCAAGAAGATATTTTAGTATGGGTTTGTCATGAGGAGGTTAAGGAGCACAAACTTGTGATCTCTATGTATAAGTTGTTGCTTGATGTTGATATTCTTCCTCTTTCCACTAAGTGGCTCCTTCGACTCCTTCAACCTCAACGGCAGCAGATGTGATCTTGGGCATGGGATAAGCTACTTCATCCTAAAGTGGCAAATTCTTTGGTGACAGATTCTTCATAGATGTCTTCGGGTTAACGTGCTTGTCCACAAGTTTACCCCTAGAATATCAGATCAAAGTCAAGTACGCAAGCGTGGATCTGAGACCATTGAGCATTCTTTTTCATGTGCGACCACCTTAGACTTGTATGGGATTGGTTGTTCTCCCTTTTTCAGGTTTCACTAACAAGTCAACAAGTGCTTCTGGCGATTTACCCAAATACCTGGATGGAGTTACAAAGCCAAGCTTTTCATCTCGCTGCAGGATGGTTGCTTTGGACTATCTGGAAAAGGCACAGACCAAGGGAACTTCACCATTAACAACCTGTATGTACCACCTTCGTGACTGGGCAGGGGTATTTTTATAGTATTGGGGGTCCGTAGCAGACCGGGTTGCCATACGAATTTTGAAGAGGTCCCCCGTCCGAGCACGGTAGAGGCGGTGGAGTGGGAAATGGCAGCTCCGTATGCATTCTTGTAGAGGTAAGATTGAAGCTCAATCTTGGACGGGTTTAGGGTTCTTGGCAGTTTGGTGGACAAATAAAACTTCCAGGATGAAATTTTCGTTGAGGTTTTTACCTATCTTGAAGGTTTATAGACCATTGTAGACACATCCTTCATAAAATTTGCATCATTCCGTTTCTTAGAATGCAGCCAAACATCTGTTCTTGCATGCATTTTGAATTTCTTCTCACTCTCCTGTGATTTTCATTTTGCAGGTTAAAGCAAGTTTCTTATTTAAGAAAGCAGACCAGAGACCCAAGACAGCAACCTTGGCCGTTTAAGGTACCTTAACTATAACATTTCTCATGTACATTTCAGATTTTAGATTTTAAATAAACTTCACCTGCAGATGAGCAGTAGATGGGATGCACCACCTTGCTGATCACATAGTTTCTGAAGTAAGTATTGTTGACTTGAGCATCATTTTGTGGAGTTCATCAAGCATGACCTTAGACAATCAATTAGGGGACTGAACATGCTCATTTTTTGTAGCGAAGGCTAATCAACATAAATAGGCCTTGTTGGATTAGTAATATGGATTTCCGTAACAAAAAGTGAGGGTGACTATGATGCAGTTGTCACTGCACACAATGGTGAGAGTAATTCATAAAATTTCTCTTCTTTTCTCATCTCTTTCTTCATGATGCTTATTTGTTGCATTCTCACGCATGCAAATAACCTCATTATTTACATGCTTGACTTCTTTTTACTCTGTATCATTGGTATATTCATGTCACCAGGAAGATGTGCAAATCACTTGTTAGCACCTTCAGGTGTTCCTATTGTTGCCAAGCAGATGAAGATATTCGGTATATATATAGTCTTGATCCTAAATGGGTTTGTTGAACTCTATGTAGAGTATTTTTTGTTAGGCCTTTATGTGATGTTTCTTAGCAAGCTGTAGGTATTGTAACTGGGATACCCATATGTTAACAGTCTGTCTTTATACACATTCCATGTCTTTTCTTGAAGTGTCCTATTATCTTATACATTCTTTTGCACTTCTGCAGAGGCTGGAATTGAGCACTATTTG
>JAANSK020287635.1:0-10652 GCA_011763485.2 Isoetes engelmannii | reverse complement strand
TGAAGATGGTTAGGAGGGAGGAGTATCAAACTAGATGGCTCAGATCATGCACCTGTTTATATGCAACTCAAGGAATTGCCCTCCATAATGCTTCATGATGTTCCTCCACTAGCTGCTCGTTACAGGGCAGAGCTACGGGGCCGGCAGCAAACCATTGGTATTCACAACTTATATGCACTGATGTACAGTCATGCTGTAGGTTACATTAACACTACGTATAGAACAGATGCACCGTTCTATTAACCTTGCTTAGTACTGGGCATGTATATATTTCTGTTCGAAAAAGAATAGTTTGCTACGTCATTTACATTAAATTTTTGAATGAGTCATTTCTGGATGGATGGCGAATTGATTTTTATCGATTTCTTCTGCATTCTTGTTAACAAATCAGTCTGTTGGACGTACGATAGACAATTTTACTGATAAATTTCAATTTCTCTTGCTAGACGGGACTTTCACATACATTGAAGTGCGATAATTGTTGTCTATTTCCTTGCCTTATTATCTTCCTTGTGCATGCACATGTTGACAGACTAACCCTTTTGGCTCCTTCAGTTTCTCTTCTGCAGAAGCCAGAAAAGAGCAATAAATTGGAGCCGGATGATGTGGAATGTAGTGGGCAGCAGACAAGTTCCAGATATGTACATGCTTCCGAAGACAATGCTTGTGCATTACGAACAGGAAGTTTTACAGAGACAGGGAGCGTTTGTTTTAGTAAGAAAGATGGAAGGTTATTTCAAAGCAGCTTACGGCAGTTTTGCACCACCCGATCTTTAGTAAAACATGATGAAAGAAAACTGTTAGAAGTGCAAGATCGACAAGTTGATGCCCAACTGCTAGCATCTGGAGGAATGGGACCTAAAAGCCACCTTCATGTGACTGCCATAACTAAAAGCGTCATTGAAGGAGTTGCAAGTGAGAATCAGGAGAACAAGTCAGTTAATGCAGCTGCGGAATGGAAAAGAATTAAGCAACTGATGGCCCAAAGTACCCCACTTTGCAAAGGCCACAAAGAACCATGTGTTGTCCGGACAGTCAAAAAATCTGGACCAAATGTTGGGCGTAGCTTCTATGTTTGTGCCCGCGCAAAGGTTGAAGTTTATGCAACTTTCATGTTACCTTATTAACTGCTTACTGCAGGATTTTATGATGTATCTGACTGGCTTCTTTTGTTTTGTGTCCTTGTTGGATAGGGTCCAACTTCAAATCCTGAAGCTAGATGTGACCATTTTGAATGGGCATTTGCCAATGCCAAAGGGAAGAGGAAAGAAGTATTCACTTAGGTTTTTGCCTAGGCCTCAAATCTATGACAGGCATCCATCGTGACCTATTCTGTATGATGGTAAAGTGTATGATATGAAGGTTTCATCAGTCCTTGTATGGATTCTGCCGATTCTGCAATGTTCCAGATATTGCCATTTTGAGATGATATGGATGAGCTTGAAACACAGCTCGACGAGCGTATCAATGCAGGTAAGTGCGGACCGGTTAGGTTACATTGTGTTTCTTCATCTCGGCATCTGTTGCTTCTCAGGGTGGTTTTTATTTTTGAACCAGATGTGTACCTTGTCAATTCATGCACCATCCATGTAACTTAGGTACATCCATACAACATAGATATCCGGGTATTGTTTTTCAATCATATGATCGAATTGCAAATTACCAAAAATAAGCTTAATGTTATCCTAAATTCCCAAAATAGGCCCCGTATCCTTCTTGTGTTGTTCATGTTAGAATGTCTGATAAGTCATCCCAAGCGGCATGCATTAGATCTGTGACAGACAAATATTGGAAAGGAAATAGCTATATTTGATAGAAGACCGTTCTCTAAGAATGAAGTCGTGGTTTCTTAGGACCTAAATGAAAGCATGGTTTCTATGGAATCAGAAGAAAAAAAAATCCTCAGCTTATTTTGTTTCTATCGGGACATGGTCGAAATCATTCTTAGGCACGTTCTTACAATATTCGAAATCATTCGTGTTGGAATTATGGTCGTGCCATATTCATAGTAGACATTTGGACACTTCTTATGACACTGTTCGATAAAAGTGCATGATGGGAATAGTGTTAAAAGAAAAACCAAAAGGCAACAACAACGGGATTGGAGAGATGATTCAGGATCACGATTTTTGAAGACTGATTAAAGATCGATTGCTGGAGACGGGTACAGGTGCGTAGAGCAGACAGCAGAGAGATTGTGTGACAGTAAAGTCGAGGCAGGGGGCAGCGTCTGGTTACTGCGGCAATACAGAGATGACCGGACTTGCTTTATGATGTTGTAGATGACGAAAAGTTGGAGATTCGAGTTGTGATAATCCGATCTGACGCTTCGAAACATTTTGAAGGATTGGGCTTAAACTTGGAGCAGCGAAAATCAAAGGGTTTGGAGACATCGGATTTCAGTGGAAGTAGAGCAGGTGCAGACTGGCCAGACTAGGCAGAGGACAAGACGAATCTGCTTGCAATTGGAAACCGTTAATAAGAGCAGCAGACAAATTGGAATTAGCTGGCTGGAGCAAATTCGAGAAAGGAGAAGGGATTCGTCTGGAGCTGAAATACCAACCTGTGCTTGTTCATAGGGCAGAAGAGTGTCGGAGGAAGAGAACTGGTTTTGTCTTCTGGGTTCAAATCCCGGGCTCTGAAAAAATCCAACAGTTCGGAGTCTTGTCGAGCTTTTTGAGTTCTTGCATTTCCTTGCGAGGATGTAAATAACTGAATCTTGTTCCCAATTGGGTTCTTCTCGTGGACGTCAAGCTAACCGGGTATGTCTTCTTTGCTCTTCACCGAAGCATAAGCATGGGCCTGCACAAAACCTGGAGAAGCCATTAAGATTAGCTTAGCTTGACCTTGGAGAAGGGAAGGGGTCAGCCATTCTTGCTGCCCCCTCCACCTGCTAAATTCGGTCGCGCCTAAACGGCGCTCCCGGATTTAGCGAGGGGGCAGCAAGAATGGCTTCCCCCTTCCCTTCCCCTATACATACAAATTTTCTTCTTCTTTAAAAATCTAAAAAACGCTGAGCCCGTGGATGATAAACTCTCCTCCAATGGTACGATGCACATAGGTCTGCTCATCGTATACATGGCAGAGCTCAAATTACAAACACCTCCTTGCTCAGGCTGCTCCAAGGAAGAATTTTGCCTTTGGAGAACAATTTGTCCAGATCAAAGGCCTCCAGAATTTAGAGGCAAAAAATGCCTGTGAGCACCAATGGTGCACAACACCCATGGCGTTGAGGGCAAAAAAGAGGGGGAAAAAAAAAAAACAGGCGCCAACAGTTCTTCAAGCAGATTGCTATGCCGCTGCAACCAGGGCAGAAGCGGCCCCTGCTTATGCTTCACCAGACAGATTTTTTGCTTGTGTTTTTATGTAGAGGAATCGAACCTCTAGGCTGGAAATGCCTCACCAGAGCCCAAGAACAGTTGCCCGAGGCAGTTATGTCTGTGGTAGTCCGAGGCAGCTATGTTTGTGGCGAAGCTCTAGTCCTCTAGAAGCTCTCTATTCTTCTACAAGAACAAAACCAAATAAAGCAAGGAAGCCTGCTCTCCACACTTCGCCCCTGCCTCTGCCTGCCTGCTTGGACTTCGACGAAATCCCCACACAACCTGTCTTCCAAGTTTTGGCCGCCAAAATGCCCACAAAGCTCTGCTCTGCCTGCTTGGGCTTGGATGAAATCCTCGCACAGCTTGTCTTCCAAGTTTTGGCTGCCGATTTGCTGCATAGCAGGAACACGTGTCTGCAAGAATCCTCGCGGAATCCTTCTATATCCAGACCTTACTCCTGAATGCAACCACAGAAAACATGTTTTGGCGACCCCGAACCACTGAATGCCGACAAGCTGCTTAAAAGCCCACAAACGTACGAATTCCAATACTATACACACCCAGAATCATATGCCAAACCATTGCAAGTCCAATACTATACACACCCAGAATCATATGCCAAACCATTGCAAGATGTACGCCCACAACCATATGCCAAACCATTGCAAGATGTATGCCCACAACCATATGCCAAACCATTGCAAGATGTACGCCCACAACCACAAAACGAAAATGTTGAACATACTCAGATTGATTTTCAGAAGCAAATGCGAATTGCTGGTCGCCGGCCATGAAATTGAAGGACTAAATTGAGGAAAATCCATTCATAGAAGACAGGATATCAAGATATTCGTTGCAGGGGCAAGTTTGGACATCAAGATATTCGTTGCAGGGGCAAGTTTGGACATGCAATAAAAAAGATGAACCCAACAATTTAATACAAGCAAGCAACATAAGAGTGCAAAACCGCATCCAAGCATCATCCTTGCAAATCCACTGTCAATTACCTGAAGAAGCAACCGCAGATAAGCCGCCTCCGCCATGCTTGCTAGCCGGAATTGAGCAGCATCAACGAGACACCTCCAAAGAAATGGAGACCTGTATGCGATTTCCAATTTTGCCATAGGCGAATCCGGACCTAACCCACCACATCCGCCCCTCCAAATTTGAGACGACCACTGCCATCGACTAGAACAAAAAAAACATTTGAATAGGTTAAAAAAAAAAAAAAAAAGGGGGGGAGGTTCAGGACAAATTTAACATATATGTGGCTGTTTTACAAATTTTCCAGTAAAAAAAAACCTCCATTGCCCCTTCAAAAACATTGGGGAACCTTATCAAAGGGTAAATATTAAAATACATCGATTGAAGGCTAGTCCCTTAACGCACTGGTCCTCATGTTTACAGGCTGAGATCTAATCTCAGCCGTTCATTAGGAAGCTGTTACTAGTTAGTAACACTTCACCAGGAGATTTCCTTGCTATCTCCTTGCTATCAGAAACATGCGCACCTCTAAGCTGTTTGTCAAGCTGCAAGAAATGGGACTCAGCCATAATGAAAAAGCTCGATACCTCAAGAGAATATGGCACAATGGATGGCGTGCTAAGGTCCGAATTCTGATATGGCTGATCGGGAACAACAGTGCAATCCCCATGATCTACAAAGCTGTTTACAAAGGATTTGACTGTAAGTGGTGTATGATACCGGCAGATCACAAACACGTCTTTTGGGAATGCCCGGAAGCTCAAAAGATATGGCAAAAGGGACTCTTAATAGCTCATCATGTTCTTAGACCTCAAGAGAACCAAGGAGTTACATGGCGAATGGCAATCCTTGGCACAATAATAGCCAGCAACCAAGGCAATAGGGACCCGGATGAGATAATTCTTGATGAAGAAAGTAGCAAAGGATGGCAATGGGGCAGCCAAGGACCTCCCGAATAGATGGATTTGAACAGGCCAGAGTATTCTATCACAGATTTTACAAAGGAGGATCAATGGAACATCCTTAGGGCTTACATTCTTTGGACAATCTGGAGGCGCTACACCCAAAAGTACCATGAGCAAGAAAATATGCCATATAACACAGCACTGGTGGAATTATAGACTCACCTGATAACAGTGGCAACAGCTCAATATGACTGGATCATAAGCAAGGGCACCAATCCTGAAATTAGTCACAAAAAAGCAATGAAATGGGATAAGAAGTGGCAGCCTACCATGGTGCGAATCGAAGATGATAAGGTTGAGTGGATTTGGACTCCGCCGCCTTGGCTATTTGCGTGATCACTCCTGGGCATTCCTCCCTCTTCATGGCCTCAGAGCCATAGCCATTCTCCCGAATTTTCATTTGTAATCATGACGGATTGCGGAGGTATACATTCCCTGAATCCGGCCTAGCTTCTGCTCTGAGTCTGGTCGGTTGGTCTTGCTCCTTTTTGTCTCTTGATTCTATTGTTCTAACCCTGTTTGTTGATGCATAGGGGATCGGGTAAGGGTCTAACGGAGCATGTAGGTTCGGCATACATTTCCTGGGTTTTTTAGTGCATCGAGGGGTACTTTGAGTGGTTTGCATGACTTGGTGACTGTTAGGCATGCATAGGAATGATAGGGGGTTGCATGGGTTCGCATGCAGGTGCATGGCCGTTGCTTACCTTAGGTGCATGTCTTAGGCCAATCCTTAAGGGACACGTGTTTGGTTCTTAGCCCTCGGGGCTTCGAGAAAGGCAGTATATAAGGGGAGTCTGCAGGGTCGCTATTTTGGCCATAGGGTAGATGTAGAGGGCCCTCATGGTTAAGGTGCTAGGCTAGCGGGTTGATGGTCAAGGGTTCGAGCTAGCTCCAGTCGTCCTGGTCAGTTCTAGGGCCCAAATATGGGCAATTGTCCGTCGGCCTTGCATAATCATGTAGTTGTCATGTGTCGTCTTGTCTAGTCGTGCTTGATCCTTAGGAGATGCGCACATAAGGTACGCCATCTTAACTTTGACCATGGGGAACTTCTGATTTTGGCTAGGTAATGGAGGTATGCACAAAAAAGAAAGGTATATCCTCCCCCATCTTTTGGTTCATGCGTGATAGGGGTTTGATTATCTTAAACATGGTTTATTGGCTTTAAACACAAATACAAAATTACAAAAAAATTCAAAAATCAAAAAATAAAAAATAGTAAAAATGATAAATTGTGGGCCCCCTTCTCCTCTTTCGCTCTTTCCTTGTTTTTTCTTTTCCCTAACGTTTGGATTTTTCTTCCTTCTTTTCATCACAAGGTGGGTTTGTTAGTCTCCTAGCTAGTGCCATTGGTTTCTTTTTTTCTCGGTCATCTTTTTTCTTTTTGGACCCCCATTGATCTTAGTATAGCTTGGTGGCATGGTTTGCTTTTGTCTCTCTATGAGTTCTTTCCAAAAAAGGCAAGGTGGTTGCGCAACCCCCACTTATAAGGGAGAAGAAAATTCGCATAGTGGTTTTGCGGCCCCACCAGAAGAAGGCATGACGGGCTAAGAGCAAGAGGGTGAGTTGTTTTTTGTTTGAAGCAAGCAAGCCAAAAAGGAAAAAAAAAAGCAAAAATGCAAAAAAAGTGAAAAGCAAAAAGCGAGAAATAGCAATAGCAAGTATTTAGTTTAAGTTTTGAGATTTAGTACAAGTTTTGCATCCAAGTTGATTAAGCATAAAAGCGCTAAAGTTTGGCCAATTTTTTATTGCAAAAGGTTTTTTTGGGAAATTTATTAATCGAGGTATGAGGCCTAGGGGAGCTTTGTGTCCTTCATTCGTTTTGTGTCATGCAGGGGTACCTGGGAATAGATAGCCTTTAGCAAGCCATGTCCACCGTCTGTTCTCGGAAATATGGGGTGTCGTTTCACCTAGTTGCTCCACTCTTTCAAGTCAGTGGTTCCGACTTTTGGAGTCAAGCTTGCCCACCTTGTTTTTTTTACCGTTTATCCCCTCCTTCCATCCCCTCCCTTCTCTCTCTCTCTCTCCCTCCTCCCCCTCTTCTCTAGCCCAGTTCGTTAGATCCTCATTTCTTTATTTGCATATCCAATCCATATCGATGGCAAAATTTTGTTCCCTTGAATTTATGCCCTATCAGGTTTCGATGTTTAGTTTAGTAGTCTATCATGGTGGTGTTTTTTGTTGAGGGGGAAGGTCCCACTTCCTCTGGTCATTTAAGGCCCTTTGGGACCAATTAGGGTCTGAATTGGTATCAAGAGAATGATTAAAATAATTAGAAGTTCCCACTTGAGCCCTAGACTAGCTAGTCCCCAGGTGGTATGTGAGTTGGTGTTTTTGAGATTGAGTTCCTTGTGATTCATATTCATCGTATGGTTCCTGAGTTTGAGGTTGGTCCTGACTCGTATGATATGAGATTGATGAGTTATGGCTTGTGCATATGTGATAAGTATGATCTATGGAGTTTGCTAGCATATGGTGGTTTTTGTGATGCATTCGAGTTATGCTTGAGTGGCTTTTGGGAGTTTGTTTGAGTAGTGTGGCTTTCTTTGAGCTTTGACGTTGGAGTCGGTCCTCCACCTGGGCCTAGATAGTTTCTATGCGCTTTGTTTAGTGGGTTCTTTCATGACTCTTTTTTTTAAAGTAGTAACACTTCACCAGCTAGGAATTTACAGTATTTTTGATAACATCCTAGGGTTTTAAACAAAAATATCTATAGAATTCTAGATCATTACAATGATTATGGCAGTTACAACCAAGTTATAGACAGTAATTCCAAGTTATGATCATAGCCAGAATTATGAACTCAAAATTGTAGCAGTTAATATCATAGCCACAATTATGAACTTAGAATTGCCAACTCAAAAATGATAACAGCCAAGTTATTATAACATTTTGCTGAAATAACAGTCACAACCATGATTTCTGCATAATCAGTTTGCTGAAATGACAGTTATTATGCATGATTTCTGCATAATACATTAAAACCTCAATTAGAACTCCTGTAGAATGAATACTAGTAGAATAAAAAGCTGAACCTACTACATATCAACATACTAGTACAATGAAAAGTTGAAATTGAATCCACGAGGAGTGAATCCAGCACTAGTTCCAGGCGCTCCAGTATTTGTCAAATTACTCAATGGTATTTGAGTATTAGATTGAGCTTGGACTTGTTTGAGATGGGAATCTACGTGAAAAACAAAACCATGGATTATAAAGTATTGAAAAAAAGAATAAAATCATTACCTTGTTGATTTGTCGTCTGCTGCTGCACAGAAAATTCTGATCCACATGGGAATGGCAAATGCACTTCTCGTTGCATATGCTCCATTGCAGATTGCTCCAGAATCTCCCCAACCAGCTGCTGAGGTTGTTCCTCCAATTGGGCAGATTTAGCAGCAGTTACAACTGGCTTGAAAGTGGCTTTTTCTACTTCTCGTTCTTCCAAGCCAAGAGGCAATTCCGGAACAGCAATAGGAGTTTCAACATTCTCCTCAGGTGCATTCACTATAATAAAATGTAGAATGATGAGTAATACAACCAGCATGATAAGTAATTCATAAAAACTCACAATTTTATTGTAACATTGATAACGCAACAGTGTAAGGCTTTCCACCTGGCATAATGCTTGCTTGCATTGCCATCGCAACCTGTTTTCTTGTAATTAAATTCTAGAGGCACAAAATTAGAATCTAAAGCGCAAAAGATATATTTTAATAGAGATATAACACTCTAGCCTAATCTGTACCTAACTGTACCAATCTGAATGATCATAGTTGTGAATTTCGTATGACAACTAACTACATCTAACTGTACTAACCTAAATGATCATAGTTACGAAGTGTATCCACGCGTTTATGTCCTGTTAAATCCTTAAGATTGTCATCAGGAATTCCTTGTTGCCGAGCTCTTGTGACTGCATAGTGACGCAAACTCTTGTTGTTTATCCTAACACTTATCAGCAAAACAAGAACAGTTATCATAAAGAACTTAAAAACTTTGACACAAACAAAAAAGATTATGAATACCAGCTATACTACCCATGATCTTCCCAAGTTTAGAAATTTTGTTTATTCCTAAATTCATTATCGCATACCAACATGTTGATCCTCCAGCAATGAACGTCCTCCTAGCCTTGAGAAAATGTCGTTCAGAAACATCCTCACCATCACGTACTGGTGGAAATTGAGACATGTAACTCTCAAAAGTCTTGTATAAGTCTTCATTAATTCTCTCATACACCTCAACTAGTTTCTACAGGTTTGACTCCTTGTAATTATTCAAATCTCATGGGCGATTCTTACAAGGTCTCTGCATGAACCTGTATACATAGATTATAACAAAAATAAAATTTTATAACAATAGGAACACATACAAAGTAAAAAGAAACTCTACACAAAATGGTCATAACGATCTTCAAGAATTTGAAAATCGCACCAGACCACATTTGAAAGCTCTTTGCCACCACGAATCATAAAATTAGTTATGCAATAAAACATAACCCGGTTAAGAAGGCCATTTGGATTTGACGCTGAAAACTCATCTGCTGCAAGGATCTTCACAATCATCTGTAATAATAATTCCATGTGTAAAATACAAGCAAAATACACGTATCTAGTTAATGTAGTTGCAGAACACTCAAATTTACCATATCAGTTATCATGTTGAAGGAATCTGGGTTTCTTCTTTGGTTGGCCATAATATCTAATATGACTTTGTTAGCTGCATCTTTTGCTGCCGAAAAAAATGGATGCTCGAACACATTAATATCTGGCTCATCCTGACATATGTTACGAATACGTTCGTTTCGTCCTTCCTGTGACGTTCCAGGTATTTATACGTGCATAAATACATGCCAAGTCACCTAGTATTAGTGTCACCAAGGGTGTGAAGAGCCTGGCGTGTTGGTAGGCGTGGAAATCCTAAGTGTTATATTAGCATGAGCAATAATGTGAAGGTTTTTTGAGCATTTAATTCTTAATGCAAAATACATACATAATATGTATAGCAATTTATACAAAGAATGAAACAGTGGAAGAGTTTTAGGGTTTCTGGAAGGAGGTTGAAGGAGCAATTTTTGGGCAGTTTTGATTGTCGAAATTTGGAGCATCAAAACTCGACGATCCGAGATCCAATTCAGGTGATTTTTGTTTTGATGGAAAGGTTTTGAATTAACTTTCCGAATTGGGTCTGATAAGGCCGAAATTCGTCCGGATGAGGGAGATATGACAGAAATAGTGAAGCTGATTTAGAATTGACTGCACTATTGTATCTTTGTGTACAACTTGCTTCATGGACCTAGGAGCTGGAAGGAGGAGATATTTTGAGAAGGAAGCAGCGATGAGGAGTCAAAGGACTATTCTTGAAGTGGTTCTCAGGTGGGTGG
>JAANSK020287624.1:0-10652 GCA_011763485.2 Isoetes engelmannii | reverse complement strand
ACATGCCCGCACTGGAATACCCCATCTTCACCGCGCCCCAAAACAAATCAAGGACTCAAAATACTCCTAAAAAAAACAACGGCCAAAATTGCACGCAGACTATCACAAAACGCCTTTAGTATTATATATAGATGATAATAAAGTTGAAAATGATAATAAAGTGGGACATAATAATAATAATTTATATTTTTAAGTGTTAAAAGTGGTAAGAATAATAATGGTGGAATGTGAGAGACGTTATCAGCCATTGTTAGGGAGACAGAAAAGGCTTTGGGTGATGTAGGATAGGGAGGCACATATGGATGCATGTATGAGGATCATGATATGCTTTAGAAGGTTTAGAGAAGATAGGGCAACCCCTACAAAATTCGACTATGGGGAGCATGCATTTTGGATAGATTTCTTAAGTTTTGCAGCAATATACTAATTGAGCAATGTGGGGAGGTTGCCAAGTTTTGATAAAAGGGTTTTGATCCAAATCTCACATAACAAGGATAAGATTGTATGTGTAGCACACAGGACCTAAAAATAATGCATGATTCACCTTGTGGTTCGATTAAAGTTCAAAGCCTACAGCAAAAACGATTTCTTGTGGTCATTATTTGATTGATCTGCATGACTCAGAAAAGGGCATGGAATAATACGCCTGTTTTGTGCACAAGAATTCGTTTGTTGATTGAAGCTGAAGGCTGGCTGCTGTGAACAATCAGGCAGGCCAAGAATATCCAAGAAGTTGGAAGCAAATAGAGGTCCTAAACTGTAAACTTTTGTTTGAATCTGCAGTCAAATCTTAGAATAGACAAAGGGAAGGAAACAAAGGCGGGTTTTGCAGCATTGTATTATAGAACCAGGAAACCAATACCTTGTAAAGGAACCATTTAAAAGAACCACTATGCTAACTGAAGAAACATTAAAGAACAAATACCTTTGTAAGTGTGAGCAAAAATCCACCTCGTGATAACCTTCTATCAGCAAAAATTCACTCCGGCAATAAGAATCCAAGAGGGCAAGTACACATGCACATGCACACACATGCACACATGCATACGCACATGCACACACATGCACATGCATACACATGTATGTGCATGCACATGCTCATGCTCATACACACACATGCGCATGCATAGTACACATGCACAAACACATGCAGAGAAAGACAACAACCATCGGATTGTTTCAGCTAATGAGAATCAATGGCCCATAAATAGTGCACTCTAGAAATACTATATAGTACACCTCGACGAATACAACAACGAAATCATAGAAAAACCATGTGAAAAAACGTATAAAAATCTAAAAGTAACCCCCTGTTATTATGCTAGATATTTGATATCTGACGTTACGCAATATTTTGTTGATGAGAGGATAGAATTGGCCCAACTTATGTTCATGTTAGTTGTTTTCATTGAGTATCGGATGTTATTCCTTGAGAGAAATTACTTGAAGTACAAAATAGATGCTTCATTACACCATTTGTCCGCAATACTCCTGCCTTTGTCACTAATTTAATTAGTTCATGTATTGATGGTATGTTAGATTTTATCAGGCAATTATTACCTAACCAATTTCATATGTTTTGGAAATAGTCATCAAGCCAATATCTGCATATTAGAACTTCTTATATAGTATCAGAAATGGTGCTTAAATATTGTTGACTAATATGCAGAGACGACAAAAGCATACTGCAATTTATGCCAGCTCCAATCATAACAGAAGCAGACAAGTCGAATGACCGGAGGTATGCTTTTCTCTAGATCCTTATTTTTGTCTAGTTGCAGCATAATCAATTTCTACTCATATACTGCATGTCTTTGAAAAGAGGACTCGATCAGAGATTGTACCTCATAGTCAAAGGCATTCCTTTTGGTGGGATGCCTAAGGCTCCCATTTGGCACTTCCCAGAAAAAACATATGAGAACGAGGAAATTCTGAGAGAGGTACATCCGTTGGAAGCTGATACATCAAAATTCTGTAGCGACTAGTGACTCCATTGAATGTCTTCTAGCTTCACCGTGATTGCATATGTTGCAGCATGGCGAATGAGACCCCAACAATGCTTTATTACTGAAGATGAGATCCGGTTTAAGGTCTTACTAACCTTTATTTTAGTGGCCTTAATCTTACCAACCTTTATGGCCCTTACCTTCATTTCTCTCTTTCACCCAGGAAGTTGAGCATTCCTTTGAAACAGAAGAAGATTAAAGACCAAATTTTGTACTTTGTTGGCATCATACTTTTTATGGATGGCTATTTAGTAAAAAAAGTTGCATTAAGAAGTCTTGATATTCTCGTAAAACCAACATTTGAAGAACTTCAGATGTTCCAAAGCCCTTATGGAAAAGATCCTGCTGTTGTCTTCAACTCTTCATCATTCATAAAGTCTGCTTGATAGAGTGATACAGTGATGGTACTTGAAGGAGATCATCAATCTTTAGTTGGGTATGTTGAAGGGTTGATGGGGACAAGGTGTCTATTAAGGCTACATCTGAAAAAATGAAGGTACTACAGCGTTTATATTTTGTTTACAAAGCGTTATTTTCTTTATGATCTGACTAAGGATCATCCAGGAGGTGGTTGTCTTGTACAAGAGACAAATAGTCAATTTTTTTCAGATGGGGGATAATGTTCAAGTATTAGAAGGAAGTTATCAAGGAGCAACGAGAATTATAGTATGCAGCTAAGCTCCATCGGTTATTCTAGGTGCTCCTAAAACCCTAGGCACTTCTGAAGCCGATCACGCTTTTTCGCTCATAACTGGAGATTCTGAGCTCCGTTTTAGCTGAAATTTGTTGCATTAGAAAGCTCTCTTAGATATCTTTTTGTTAATATTTCATTTGCATATGTTTGAATAAGGTTTCCACTGTAAATCAGCAGATTTTCGGCCTGCACCTTCACTTCCAGGTCGGTGTCGCATTTTTGTTCATACCTAGCTTTCTGTAACTCGGTTTTTCATGAACTTTGTGCCATTACAGAGCTCTCTCAAAGCCCCTCGCAAGAATGTTTAATTTCCTTGTAATTGGCTAAGATTTCAGAGCAAAAACAACAGACTTCCTGTCTGGATTTTGGGTTTTCAGTTCTCTTAGTTATAGATTGCTGCATATTTTTCTTCATAACTATTGATCTACAGCTCTGTTTTGCTTGAAATTTATATCGTTGGAAAGCTTATTTGGTGATAATTGCAATAGTATAAGATTTATATGTGTTTGACCAAGATTTATGAGCAAAAACAGCAGATCTCCAGCCTAGTTTAGAGTTTTCAATTTCTTATTTATTCAGCAGTGATGACTTTGTGGGAGTCTCCATTTCTTCAACACACCTTCATAATTTCAGTACTGAGCTGAAAGACAAACATTGGCATGCTTACAATAAAATCACTAGTGGTTTAGAGTTGCCAGCCTTGTTGCTCTGGCCAGTAGACTCTGTTGAGATAATAGGAAAAGGGTTGCATCAAAGAAATGAGTGGATTGGAGAAAATAATGTGATGGTAGAGGAAAATGGCATTCCAAGAATACCTCCTTTGAATGTGTCAATACCAGAAAGAAGGTCCTACAACTTCCTCAAGAGGAATAAGAAGAAGATAAGATAAACATTTTAACGCCGCGCCACAAAGGCAGCATCCAATTGGACATGCGACGGAACAGTACATAAAGGGACCGAAGTCCTTAAACAGAACATGGACCGGAGTCCTAAAACAATGCAAACAAAAGGACCGAAGTCCCAGAACCACAAACATCTAATTTTTATGCTTATATACATGTTTACAGTTTAGTGTTCATCCGTTATGTGGCTATGAATACCCCAGCCATGGATCACGAGGCCACTGGTCATGAATAATCGCTGCACCTCCCCTGTAAACCGCCCATTTCCGTTGTGCTCTTGCTTCCCGCACTTTACGAAGTTCCTCGCTCCGGCAATTCAGCTGGGTAAGTGTAAGGTCTTCCTGTACCAAGAATCTGGTATTCCGAAGATGCCTGCCGTGTTGGAGCACATGTAATCTATGCTGCCGCGTCTGAAAGCGAACCAAAATATGGCGTGGCCGGTCCGGCCGTGGGATCCCAACCCTGTATGCTGCCTGTATGCCTGAACATGTAATGTGCATAGTGTCCCTGAAGAAACGCTCTGCCTCCTGTACATCTGATCCACTGTTGGACTCGGGTAGACCTACAATCCGCAAATGTAGAGCTCGGTCCTCTGGATTATCGCTATGCTCTGGACACCTGGTGTGAGTACTATCTGAACTGGATGCTGGCATGGAGGCCTCTACTGGCTCTGTCTGTGTAGCAATCTCCGTGTAGGATATCTCTACTGAGACTGTCTGTGTGGCTATCGCCGTACAGGATGGGGCTGCAGTCTGAGTGGCTGCATCCACCACTTCTCGAACCACAGGAGCCTGTGAACTGAGTATAGAAGAGTAAAGCTCCATCAGATAGGCATACAAGGCAGATTGATCAATGAAAGCTCGGTCGCCTTCGAATTCAACCTGCTTCCAAAAACAACTGGTAGCTTCCTGATTAGGCAATCGTGTCTCCAATTCTTGTACCTGGAAGGCTATCGCACGTTTTGCAGGCTCAAGTTTAGTCTGACTGGCAACAGACCTTGCCCGTTTCCGGGCTTGGTCCTGCTCTGCTTTAGTCATAGAGAAAGCGCTATGATACTGCCGGATTGGAAGCTAGATATGAAATTAGGGCAGTCGGATAGGAAGCTAGATAAGAGATTAAGGCTGCCGGATTGGAAGCTAGATAGCCGATTAAGGGCTGATGGAGCAGAATACTAAATCAAAGGATGGAATCTGGCCGAAAATACCTGGGGCTGCCGATTCAACCTGGCTGCCTGATCTGATGCTGTGCGCAGCATTTGGTTGATGAAGCCCGATGATCCGGCCTGATGATGAAGCCTGGTACGGCTGGGTTCTGTTAGGCGCCACCGCCTAGAAGGAAAAAGTTTATACTGTGAGAGACGCTAATAATTGTAGTGAAGAGACCATGTAAGCCATCAGGGGGGAGGGGACCGTGGCTGCTCTAATAATTGCTTTGGTACATTTAAAGTAAAAAAACTAGTGGAAGCCAGATCAATCTATAAGGAGAAGACTCATGATGCTAGAAACCTTATATTTACAACATTATAGAACATGCATTTGGGCCATCACTCGGTATTAGGAACATGGGATTTCCTATTGGTGGAAAATGGATATGCAGCAGTGCATACTAGGTATATCAGCCTCTACATGGTGGAGATGATTTTGTCAGAACCAAAAGAGAGGGGCTGGTAATCGGAGAAAGGTGAGGACAATCCCTAGGGTGCTTACAGTTTAGAGTTTATTCAAGAAGTTTGTTAACTTCATGCTGAGAATATGCCTCACAAAAATGCAATTGATGAAGAGGAATTAGTCCGAATGTTGTCTGCATATTTCACACAGAAAGTGATTTTACAAATAAGCAACGATCTTCTAGAGAAAATGAAAGTGGACAAGACTTTCCAATCAGCCTTCGACAAGCTCTGGTCTAAGCATTTTTCAGATGTCAAAAGGATGCAATATAACAATTTCTCAAAGTACAATATATTGCTAGATAAGCTCAAGAAGTCAAAGCGTGAGGTAGAAAGATCAGTTGTTCGGAAAGAAATGAGAATTCACATGATGGATCAAATGTCATATCGGTCAACATACTGGACGTGAGATGCTTGTCTATAATGGAACCAGAGAATCTTCTATGCGTCATTCATGACAAGATGGATCAGGAAAAAACTTTCTTGCCTTATTTAGGGCTGTACCAAAGTCTGTTGAAAAGTCCTTTCCATTGCAAATATCATTAGCTGGATTCATAACTCATGGTCAAGGAGCAGTGCATCATGGCCATTTTACATTAGAATTCTGGAGTGATAGCCTAAACTTTCATGTTGGTAGCATTGCAAAAGCATTGCGTGAATTAGAACATGGTTTCAACGGCGATGTTCATTTTGCATGATATTGCTCCAATGAAACTAGAAGATTTGACCATAAGAAGGATGAATGGGCCAGCACCTGCAATTCATGTGAACCCAATAACGGTCGCCGACTACCCAAGAAGCTGCTCTTGCAACTTGACGATTGTGCTGGCCAGAATAAAAATAGATACTTGTTTGCATACTTGTTGGAGTATTAGAATTCTGGGTTGGAGTATTTGAAATGATCTATGTTGATCATTTGATGCCTCGGCCACATTCATGAAGACATTGATGCAATGTTTGGGCATTACAGGATCAAATTGCAAAAAAATGATGGCACCACCTGTCCGAAGCTCTTGGAGCTATTTAAGCAGTGTTCTTCACCTCCTCCTATTGGTTCACTGATACAAGAAGTCCTCGACTGGAAAGAGTTCATAGAGGGTTATGCACATGAAGACCTTATTGGGATAGTGCTCCGTTGCAGTTTAGGTTTTGGGTGGAAAATGGAAAGTCAATAATGCATCATAAGATGAGGGCTGGACATCCTATATGGAAATCGAAAGACAAAGATATATTGATTTGGAAAGAGGATGTGGCAGATAAATCAATGGTGCTGACGGGAGAGCCTAAGGCTTTGAAACCATTACAAGAAATGAAGGACTGTGAGCGGAGTATGGAAGGGATAATGGAATATATAAAGTACTGGGAGAAATCCTCAATAGCACAAAACACCAGATAGAAGAAGGTGCAATGAAACACTTGTACTTTTGAAGAGTTTGGACACAAGCAGAAGTGTCCTTCCAGAGGGTTGGCTACCTCAAAGTCGATGGAGGCTCGACCACGGTCAGTTCCAACCTGATAAGCAGCGGATCCACTTGATGATAGAGGAGTCTGAAGAGGAGGTGGAAGATCTAGAAAGGAGCATCCCAAGTATTATGAACTTGCTTAGATCTGAAGGATGGTCAATATTTTACTGTCATGCTACTAGATGAATATACTTATCCTATTTGGTTAGGCTATACCATCTCGAGCGTTTGCAGGGAAGCTAGTAACCCTAATAGAAACAAGGTGCATGTGGAATGGTGGCGTCCAATAAGTGAAAAAGGAGTAATTACTGAAAAAGAGCGCTACAAATATTATTTTAATAAGCAATAGAAGTACAAGGCAAGTGATCTGTCCCAATGGGTGGAAATAACTTCCGTGTTGATGTCATGGAACCCCAGAAAGGGCAAGGTGGATCCGGGAAAGGGGTACATAAAGCTTCCAATCTCTGAGAACAAAATGTTCTGAAGTCACTAGAAAAGATAGCCGAACAAGGAAAATAGTGTATGAGAGTCAATAAGTATCTTATGAGTGAATCTTACTTTCATGGTATTCCTACTTTTAGTGAATCTTATTTTCGTTGTAATCTTGCTTTCATTGTAATGTTACTTTTCGGTGTGTGTGTATCTTACTTTAAATGTTGATGAGTATAAATGTGTTGAGTTACATCTACTTCACTATGTGGAATACTGGCTTGTGATTAACTAAATGTTAACTTGTAATTTGAGACCTGTTAGAATTAAATCTGATAATGAAAAATATTTATATGCAATTCCACATTGTGGAAATTGTGGAAACTGTTGTCAATATCTGTAAATTTCAAAATGATGGAATAATTTTAAAATAACAAAATCGTGGTTTTATCATGTCCTCCACTACTTCTGCACAAGCTATTGTGCCTTCTTTTTAAGTTGTTTCAACACCACCACCTCCTTTGAGTTCATCTTCTTCTCAAGTTATGTCACCAGACCCTCTTAGTGAGGAACACCATTCTTACAAATATAAATTATTGGAAGAAGGATAGTCTTCTCCACACATGAGGAAGGTTGCATGTCGCAAGAATTACTTTGTTCCTCAAGCTTCTCCAATTCACTCTGTAGATCCAGTATCTATTGATATTGTTACAGTGAATATCCCTCCAATTGATCCATTGGCGTTAAGATATCAGAAGACAAATCCAGTTGCTATTAGTCACTCTAT
Source organism: Isoetes engelmannii (assembly GCA_011763485.2). Lineage (NCBI taxonomy): Eukaryota > Viridiplantae > Streptophyta > Lycopodiopsida > Isoetales > Isoetaceae > Isoetes > Isoetes engelmannii. Next base: position 2,705 of record JAANSK020287624.1, on the reverse strand, counting down.
AGACGTGGAACATCGACCTGTTTAGCTTTATTTATATTCCTAGATATGCATATTATTTTTTTATTTTGAGAAGAAAATAATTTGACTTGTATTCTGCTGCCATGCTTAGGCGAGTGGCTCTACTCAGCTGGATCGGTTTATTCACTGGGTCTTTTATTCATGTCTCTGCATCGTATCATGTATTGTTCTTAAGTGTTATAAAATGATTCGGTGGGTCATGAAGGGGTAGGCAAGATATCATGGGCGATGATGGGATCATCTTTAATATTCTTTATGCAGTGATTCAGCGCTTGTAGATAGAAGTAGTCTTGAGCTAGTAGTACAGCTCAAGTAGGTTAAGTAGGGGGGTGGTCCCCTTAAACCACATAATATATTAATAAAATGTATTACTAAAGTGGTGTGTGACTATGCAGGCCAATCCTGAGGAGGATGAGGTAACTAGAGGAGCACCGTGAGGAGTGTAGGGCATCAGTTAAATGTTTTGTGTGAACATTACGTGATAATGTTTAGAAATTTAACCTAAGGAAACATTGTCTAAAATTGCAATTATTCTTGTTGTTAATAACGGTGATAAGGCTTTATCTTAATAGCCTCAAACTTTGTTAAAACTCAAATTAAATATTGTCTTGATTGGAAGTTTATCGCCTTAAACCAGCAACATGTGTTCTATCTCCTGGATCACTATCCCAGGACATTCTGGAGAAGGGTATTGAGCAAGCCTCTACAATCTATAGGGAACATCACCTCGGAGCAATGGGTGTAATACTTGCAGTAGTTTTATGATCCATTGGGGGATCGGACAGCAGTACCCATATAGATATGGCCTAGCACTGTTCATTGGAAAGGGAGATGTTATAATGGGCCTATAGTGCCTCGCTAAAATGGGAAGGCAACAAATTTGGATGGCATGCAGACAAAGCTTCTCAAATGGGTTGGGCTTCCCATTGTGCCTGTCCTGTTACCTCATTCAATAGAGCATTGCAATAAGGCTTACCCCCGTATTGGACCACTAGCAGAGTTGTTCTCATATATTAGGCAGGTGACCCTCACTGCTTAGCCAACTATCGCACCATCATGGCCAACTCCCTCTTTGCAAAATTGTTAGCTGGCATCCTTGAGCAACAGTTGACAATATGGGCCGAAGATGTGGAGGTGCATGCTCTTACACAGGCAAGCTTCCAGCCCAAACATTCTACCATCGATCATATTTTCATTCTGAGAACCCTGGTTGAGGATAGCAAGAACTGCCAGCAAGACTTGCACTGTTGTTTTGTGGATTTTGCAAAAGCTTTTGACAGTGTGCCTCGAGACGAGTTGTGGGACAGATTGATGCAGCTAAGGACCACGTCGACTTGAAAATTGCAATATACAAGTTATATGAGCATGCTCAGGTCGTCTGACATCATGAGGGCAGCTCGTCATCAGTACTATTGGAGTGTGCCAAGGTTGCCCCCTCTTCTCGACGCTCTTTGGCTTATATATTGATCAGTTGAAAGATTGACTTGTTGAACACGAGGGGGGAAGGACGGAGATGCTCAGCTCATGCACCACATAATTCGGCAACTCATATATGATGATGACGTGGACTTCTTGGCCTACACTCCAGAAGATATGTAACGTCAGCTGGATGCTCTAAACATTTTTCACCAGTCCACTGGCATGCAGATTAACTTGGCCAAAACTATAGTGCTTCTAGTTTTCTCCCTCCGTCACTCGTATACCAGAGACAAAATGTGGAGGTGGTTCTGATCTACAAGTATTTGGGAATCGAGCTTCCTACTACTACACACTAGGATACCTTCATCATGTTTCACATCACAGCAAGCTAGAAAGCACCGTGCCATGCAGAACAATAGTCACAAGACAAAGTTGTATGCCTGGGGTCACCAGTTATGCCTGTTCAGAGCTTTGGTCGAGCATGTTCTCCTATACGGGGCAGAGCACTCGAGGTAAATTCCATAGTTCCATATGGCCGCATTGACCGCCATATCATTTACTTCCAGAAGGTAGTTGGTATAGGTGATGCCCATGCCATAGCAATGGGTCCACAATGCATCAAAGCCTGCTGGAAGGTCAAGCAAGCTCAGTGGTTTTCCCGATGGTACGTACAGGCACACAAGTGTGTGTGAGTATGAATGGAGAAGGACCATGATCAATTGAATAGTACCTTAATGCTTGCTTCCTTAGCAAACTATGGGATGCGGATGCTCTGACATTATATCAAGATGACACTATCAGCAGCAGGTCAATCCCAGGCCCACATGAAGTCCACAATACTATTGCATACCCATTTGACCATGAAGAAGCACATACTGATAGCTTCCATTCGCACAGGTGCTTGCTTCACATTGAGACAGGCCGATGGACACGGGAGGCACGCGAGGAAAGAATCTGTCAGTGTTGCCAACATGGTGCCATTGGGGATGAACCCTTCAGACCTGCCAGCATTCAATCATATCAATCTCGCCTGTGCATTTGTATTTATCTTTCATCTTGATTTTTTAATAAAGTTTGACGTCCTTCAAAAAAATAAGTAAATTTCTCTAGAAGGGACTGGAAATCTAGCCGAGGTCCAACATGTGATGTCTCGTCAAATAACGGTACAGAAAGAGACATAAAAAGCCACAATTGGAGAGGTCCTGGACGATACTTGATTAGGAATTCGTTGCCTGACAACACTTGCGTATGCCACCGTGCCTGCCGAG
>JAANSK020287613.1:0-10652 GCA_011763485.2 Isoetes engelmannii | reverse complement strand
CTTTGCCTCCATCAAATGTTAAACCACAAGACAGAAAGAGGAAGAGTCTAGTGGTGGCCTCGGCTTCTAAGAGGCGTTTGCTATCAGATGAGCCACAAATTGTTGATGCCAAGCATGTTAGGGGGAAGGATGCAGAGAACACCTTCCAGGCTGAGAGAGCTTATGGAATTAGAGTGGGGACAGAAAAATAAATGGGGTTTCAAAGAATCCTCTGTTAAGACCGACTGGGGCAAGGATTTTTACGATACATATGAAGCAGTCTTTGGTAAGAGGGAAGTCACAAATCGGCATGTCCTAGAGTATTTTGCCAGATCTTTTGCATTGAGCCTACATGGAAGGAAGATAAATTGGGGCAGTTTCAAAGATTTGGCAAAGGAACTTTCCAAGTCTGCAAAAGACTCATCCCTTACAGAGGCATCTAAATGTACCATTTCCAAATGTTTGAAACAGCATGTCAGATACTCCGATGAAGAACTACAGGCAATGCAGGATGCATTGTTAGGAGCACAAAGTTCCAAATTTCTTTGGAACAGCTATTCAAAACAGTTGTGCCCAAGTCTGCTCTCCTTCTCCACGTCTTTCAAGCACTTTTTGAAAATCACGTACCGCAGATAACATGGATTGCTCCACCTTTGGCAATCAGTAAGGTGGCAGGACATAGTTATTTTTGGTAAAGTCTATGATGTGAATTCGAAGCACTCATGTTTTACATCGCAAATCTTGCATCTGAACTTGGATATTGACAAGGAAAGATAGAGAGATACTTAGAAAGAAAGGGTGTATGTTGGAGGACCATAACAACTCTAAAGCACAACTTCGTTTTTAAAACAACCTAGAAGAACATTAAACTGAGAAAACCAAAACGTCCCATGTATGTCGGGGTGCATGCTTTGATGCAATGCTTTAAATCTTGGCCCCTTGATTTCCAAAAGAAAACTAGTCTATAGAGCAATGGTCTATAAATCAATAAACTCATATCCACCAGCACCTGTTAAATATCTAAAAAATATAAAAGAAAATCTTAAAGATGTTGGTACCTAAAACATGAACATTAGAAACTATGTTCATAAGAAAGACATTCCTTAAATTGCACAACACACCGACAGCAAGCAAGTGCGATAAAAAATAGTTACGTGGCAATCATGTTTTGCATCGCAAATCTTGCATTTGAACTTGGACATTTAAGAGGAAAGATAGAGAGATGCTTAGATAGAAAGAAAGGATATATATTGGAGGACCATAACCACGTCAATTTATTATGAACTCTAAAGCACAACTTCGTTTTTAAAACAACCTAGAAGAACATTAACCTGAGAAAACCAAAATGTCCCATGTATGTCAGGTGTGCATGCTTTGATGCAATGCTTTAAATCTTGGCCTCTTGATCAAAAGAAAAATAGTCTAATAGAGCAAAGAAGGTCTATAAATCAATCAACCCACATCCACCAGATCTTAAAAAGATAAAAGAAAATCTCAAAGATATTGGTACCTAAAACACGAACATCATTAAAAAGATAAAAGATAAAAGAAATTTTTCAAGATATCATAAAAGAAAATCTTAAAGATATGGGTACCTAAAACACGAACATTATCTAGAAACTATGCACAACACAGCGAGAACAAGCAAGTGCCATCAGAAAGAGTTATGTGGAAAATTTTCATGTTAATTTTAGTTTACAAGTTGTAACCATACCCCAGGGGTTTCACCTATATATATTGGGAATATGCCAAGTGCGTGCGTAGGTTAACCCAAAACCCCCCTGTATATAGGTTTTCAAATGGCGTCTTTGACCCCTTACAAATGAAATTTACACTAGGAAGTGCCAAAAAACCCCCTAACCCCTAAGTATATGTATGGTTTAAGGGGTAAAAAACCCCTAGGACTAACCTAAGTGTCTCGTACAGGTTTCAAAATGCGAACCCCCCTTGAACCATACAAGTTCAATTTAATCGCATGATGATAAAAACTTGGGTACCTTGTTTGGCATGTCCAATCAAATGCAAAACTAAGTCTCCAACCTAAAAGTGCCCAAGCCTTCTATTGCGCCTTTTTGCTAGTTTTTTATATATAAAGGTCAGTGACTTAGCATATTGTTCAATTTTGATGCATTCACAAGCCCACTAGTATCCTTCGGCAAAATGATCTCTTCTTGTTTCTTAAGACATGATGACAATCAGGTTCGGCAAATATTGAGCTTCCAATGGTATTTGTTTGCTTTATAAAGCATTTACTAAGTCAGTCTAAAGACCAAACAGGTCAGAACATAACTATATTACAGATTGCTATGCTAAATTCGTTGATCAAAGAATCTCAATAGACCATCTGAAGACTTGATGGTTATGGTTTTGTCCTTTGACATATTTGAATATATACCAAAAAGGGTCTTAAAAATTGTTTCAAGTTCTATAATGGTTTGAGATTCAATGTATCTTTAGCCATTCAAGTAAGGTTGCTGAAAATAATCATTGGCACTGTAAATACTCCAATAAAAGAAGCGTTGGAGGAATTTGGTATCCAAATTATTTGATTCATTCATTGTTCTGGAACATGAATGTGTGAACATGTTTAGTTTGAAGGCGCCTATACAATTCAATTTAATCATGTTGCTTATGCACCTTTCCTTTAGTTTTTATGCCTAATGTGAGAGATTATAAGTTATAGGTAGTAGTTTACCGTCGCACCACTAGGCAGCATCCAACTGGACATGTGACCACACACCACACTACATTGCTCGGTTGGGCCCTGCCCCCAAGCACCTATTGACCCTCAACCTAGCTTTAAAGGTCAACTACAAGAAGCCAGCTTGAGACTATGCTCAAATTGGGGTTAGAACCTCCAGATCACTTAAGGTCATCAGTCTGTGCAGGAAAATTTCAAGAAAATAGCTCTGAGAATCAAACTGTCATACGTTTTCCATTTCTGGAAAATGGGACCTTCACTCAAGTCGATGTAGCAGTCAGGAATGGATTAATTTTTGAGGTCAGACTACTTAGGTTTGCTCAAAAAAATTGTGGGAATCCAATGAAATAATTCCTGACCAAGTCAGAGCTCAGATCTAGGAGTTATTCGAGCTGAAAGTGGGGTCGAAAGTTGATCAGTGGAAGTCAATGTTCCATGGATTTTGGCACGGGTTTTTGCTCCACGGATCTTTCAACATGGCAAAAGCCACGACTTTTTGCACGGACCTTCAACTATAAATTCTTGCACGGGCCCACGAATTTTTCCACACGGCTCAGCATGGATTTTTTACCACGACTTTTTACACAAGATTTGCGGCCACGGATTTTCGCTACAGCATTGTGCCTGGGCACACCCACAATATTTCACATGGCTTCTTCCACGACACGAACCATGGTTTCTGCCACGGGCCCTCCCACGAGCTAAGGGGCCACGGATTTTTGCAATAGTGTGGCAAGTGATCAAAAGTAGATTTGAAGATCAAGAAATAGGATTTGTACTCGATTTTGCAAAAATACAGTCAAGAAAGACAAAAACATGATGCTCAAATTTGCAACTCGATTTTGGAGTGTATTTTTTGGTTTTTTCAAAGCACATAATTTCAAATGTTGCAAGTAATGATGGCAACTTATCAAAAAACATTTTGGGACAAAATGGAATTTTTTGGAGAATGTTTTGCGTTGAAAAAATGCAAGAATTTGTATCACAATCAGATTTTCAAAATTGGCAATCAATTTTCATTGATACGAAGGTAAGAAATATCATGATAATGTCAAATAAGGATAATTTATAACTTCAGGAATGATAAAAAGCCAATTATAGAACATCAAATTATTTCGGAAGACAAATTCAACTAGATCCTTGCAAATCCTGTTGAGGAAAGATCAGGGACTTCAAGTAATCTTCACATCATGCTCAGCATTAGCCAATGAAGTGTATGAGCGCTTCTGGACCTTCAAAAATTGCTTAAGCTCGTTTCCCCTGTATATAGTTTCGAGATTATGATTCCGGCATCTTAGGTCATAATTTTTCGTTTAATTTGTTCCTTGATGGCTGGAATCTTAGAATAGATGGATCACAGAGCTTAAAGAATTTTTGGGTTCAAAAAAACTCTTGCGATATGGTTCAGGTATTTCACACGCCTATAATTGCCATATTTGCCTTTTTATCCGTATAAAAGCTGCCTTTCAATGGTTCCAAATGTCTTTCTTATAAAATAATATGGGCTTAAAGATTTTCAAGGCCTTGGTACCATGGTAGAGAGTCTTTGAATCCCAACTTTTATTGGGATGATCGTTGCGCATATTTTGGGATTTTCATGAGCCAAGATTCAGAAGCGTAGTGATGCATCTCCACAACCAAGCAAAAGTGGCAATATGGCAAATGGTGACAACAATGACATGGCATAAGTAGGGTGGAGCATATGGGGCAATGGTGACAACAATGGCATGGCATAAGTAGGGTGGAGCATGGACGTGAATATGGAAACATGAGTTAATAAAGTGCAAGAGTGAATATGGTAGAATAAGAATGAGTTATGCTTAGGATTTGGAAATACAAGTCATATGTAAATGGAGGCCATGGAGAGAAGAGAAAAGGACTATAGTAAAAAAATTAACCAAACGAACGATGGAGGCAACCCTAAGCACCTTCTAGGGCGGCGGTGGACGCCGCCCATCTCGTGCAGACTCCCAAGTTGCAGATGTTGGACGAGCAGCCATGGTGCTGCTATGCCGACAAAGCTTGGATGTTTTTGTGGCTTGGTCATCTCGGTAGATTGCAAAAGTCTTTTGTGCATAGGAGTATGGCCGATGCCCCTGTACTTTCCTACTGCATCAAACTTTGACAAAGTAAGCAATGGATTTTGTTTGGTCTTTTGCTTTGGATAAGGTCAGTTGAGCTAACATATAGCAAGAGCTTCATAGTCCTTGGAATCTGTAGCCCCAACAACTTTGTTGTGGGACTTGGCTTCTTTAGACTACATCTTTTTTGCTAGTATTAGTGGCTCATGGATAATAGTTGACATGGTTTTTCAGTTCTTGCAGTAGATCAGGGCTTCTGTTTTGCATGGTTTGTATTATTCAGGAGCCTTCTAGACAAATAGAGCAGAGCATTTGTGCATTCTAGAAGGATGGGGTTTCACTAGCCTAGTGCATTCTAGATAGCATATATGTTTTGGCCTCCTATTTGTCAACCGCCCCTTTTCCAGCCAGGGGAAGAGTAGGGCTTACGGGCTGCTACATGAGTCAGAGGTTTGGGCTAAGGTGAAGATCCAATAAAGGAACGTGGGCGGGAGACCATGTCTTTCTTTACTGTTGTGTAGCAGATGGAGTTGGATCTAGCTTGGTAGAGGATAGTTGAGAGCAATGGACCACCCCTTTGGGGCAGACCTGTTTGGCATCTTGCAAAGTAGGAAGGCAGAGCAGTGAGTCCATTAGTACATATTTGGAAAAAGGATTCAAGCTCCTCTAGTTGCGATGCCTGATGACAGCCCAGGCCAAGTTAACGCGCGGTATGAAGTTGTTCTTTTGTTCCTCTACTTACCGGTTTATAGCTTTGAACTATGGTGATTTTTATTTGGTTGATTCTTTGAGGAAATGTATTGGCATGTGCACTCTATTCTTTGGTTCTGCTGAAGAGATGTGTAAAGAGCTCCTTGATGGGTTGGAAAGATTAAGGGTTGTTCCTCTAGTATCTTTTGCTATTGAGAAGAAGCTGAGACTTGTAGGTGTTGGTCCGCCATATAGTACCAGTAGCAAGAGAGAAGAAGTAGAATTTCTCTTTGTTGAGTACTAAATTAGTTTGTCTCTTCACCTACCCTTCATTTTTTTGTGTGGTGCTAAATTCTTCCTATGTGGCCTACGAGAGGTCTCTAATAAGGTGTTGTACACCATATTTATAAATAAAAAACTTGCATTCAATAAAAAAAAAAGGGACTATAGATGTGAGGTATGAAAAATGGCTGGGTTTGAAACCATATAACAAGGGGTCTTCCAAACTCTATCTTCCAAATTTCAAATAGGCATCTTCCAAACTTCATAACCCAGATTCTTCTAGAGCATAAGCTTGAATAGACATTTTGACCTCAAATAAAGTACCTTCAATGGGGTTTGACCTTGATTGTTTTGTGTTGACTTTGAAGATGAACTCCTTTTGAATCTCATATTAATGTTGACTACCAAGGTCTTCCAAACATCCAGAATGATTTGACCTAGTCCAAGTGCATAGACCAAAGGTTAGTATGTTGCCCTTTGGAGGCAACCTATCTCGCCAAAACAAGAAAATGGCTGGTCCCCTCAGCCATGAAGTACCGAAATGAACACAATAGATGGGTCTTCAACTTATGCTCATGCCTTTGAGTGAGAAAGGTGATGAAATAAGTATGAATGTGGTGATGGTATGGTGTGAATGGAGTGTAGTGAATATATGGAGATGGAATGAGTGTGGAAATGGTAATGATATGATATGAATGAAATGTGTTGAGTGTATGAAAATTAAAGATATGGAAGATAAGTGTGAAAATAAAATGAGAAGAGTGTGCTAGTGTCATGTTCTCGCAAAAACAAGAAACTGAATGCCTTCTGCTCATCTTTATGAAATACATATCTGCTAAGATGGTGAAGCTGAAGAGAAGAGTGCTTTAGGAAGTGAATGCAAGGAAAAGCGGCTATCATGGCTGGTAGGACCATTTAAGACAGATGCATAGAAATGGAACAAGAGTGCTCCTGCCATGAAAACATGGAAAATCATTAGGAACCACAATCATCCTCAAGAGAGTGCAACTCTGCTATGATGGTGAAGTTGACAAGCAGAGTGCTACAGGGTGTGAATGCAAGGAGTAGAGGCCATGATGGATGGTAGGACCACTTAAGACAGATGAGTAGAGATGAAACATAGATGCACCTGCCATGGAAACAAGAGAAATCAATAGAAACAACCACAACAATACCTTTGGTGTAATGTAAGGGCTGATTGGATCCTACATATGGAAGATTGAAAAACCAAGGGCTGATGGTGGTTAGATTGACTTGGCAGATGAAGTTATCAGCAAATGCACCTGCATATGAACTTAATAGAAGCATCAGTATTTATTTTCTTTTCTAAATCACATGGTACTGTCTTCTGATCAGTCCAACCTGCTGCAAACATAAAACTAACCCATCAAAGTAACAAAATCATAATGAAATCAAATTGGATTAACTAACCTACTCCGAATCATGACTTACTATGGAAAAGGACAAGGAAGCATGCTGGTCCAGTATCTCTTCAAGTGTAAAATGTTCATGGGATTTGGCAATGGCATATCTGAGATCACCTCCTTCAACCAGTAGGAGTTGGCATTTGCAGATTCTAAGACCACATAAAGGCCTTTCCAAAAACCATCAAGCTTTCCAGTTGAATCTTCTTTTTCCTTATTCCATTTAAGAACAAGTTCCTCCTCCTTGAATGTGCCTTGTATCTTATTCTTGTGGGCAACCTTGAATGGAACTAAGTCCTTGGCTTTTTTCAGTCAATTAGCATTCTCAGCTTCCAATCTATACTCATCCAAATGCAGCAAAGTCTCCATCCTTTCCTGCAAGGCATTTTCAAAGGGTAAGCACAATTTGTGAGTTAACTGTGACGTCCCCTGCTCGTATACAATGCTCCCATCGTATAATCCCCTCCTGCTAGCTTGGCTAACTAACAAAATGTCGTCCACCTGACGTCAGACTCTTGATGGTGAGCAAGAGTTTACGTGGAATGAATGGACGTGTCATTCATCCCGTCATCCCTTGGGATCTACCTAGCTGTGGGAGTGCATGAATGTTAGTACAATAACCATCACACAAAATAGCAACCTCGAAGAGTGGAATCACCATAACATGATACATCATCACAAAGAACATAACATAACAACAACAAAGGGGAAATCCTACCCAAGGCTCAGACTCAGGGATGGACTGACGGCTTGGGTCTCCAGAAGTCAATGCAGACAGAATTCATGGCAATGGATTTGGCTAGCATAAAACATGGTCGTTGGGTAGTCCAATCTATTTGCCCCTCCTGTGCATACTTTGCAGATAGGCTGATTAAGTCTTGGGATCTGACCGTAGGCTGCGGGGTGTGTAGCCGGGCTACTCCTGGGTTGCGCCTCTCCAGTACCGATGAGGTAAGACGAGATCTCTCTCTTCCCGAGAATCCATGCCACAGGTAAGCGAGCTAGAGAGCCATTGCTCGTATACGACTTCAACTCCATTGAAGGTGGCCTCACCACCCAAGTGGTGTCGAGCCCATACCATAGCCTCACAGTGCCTATGGTATTAGGCCTAGTCCACAACGTTCCCCGGTAGATGTTACACACCATAGGGATCAACTACCGATGGACAAGTTCTCCTTGTCAGCCGGTTTGACCCCTCCACCCACAGCACCGGCGGGCTCTTATGCACATGCCGCATTTAGTTGGGAACTAATGTGGCTAATCTAAGAACATCATCATCTAGCAGACTCTGAATCTCTACCTCCCTTCCCAATACACAAGAGGTGTGCACAGAGTACATTACAGATAACAAATGAACTAATAATACAGATAAGTGTGCCCCAGAGTACAACACAGATAACAAGTGAACTAACAATATAGATAAGAACTAAATCTATCTATCTACAGTTAGGTTCATTTGTTAGGATCTATAATCTTGGGCTCTATAGACCATCTAGAGCTAAAAGAGATGGCATTTCCGACCTAATGCTAGGCGGGAAGCTGGTATTGTGTAACAGTTCGTCCACATACTGAATCCTTGGCTGGCTCCCAAACCTCGAACGACGTCCATGCTGCTGTGTCACTTGCAAGATGCTGAGATCGAGAAAGCGACTGCTGAACACGAGCTTTACTGCTCGAATGAGGTCAGAATGCGTCTAGAACTGCCACAATGTGCGCCGCTGAGACTGAAATCCAAAAAAAGAAACTTTTAGAATTCCAGTCCTTTTTAGCCTACGACTTTAGGGCTAAGGGTTTTGGGCCCAATGATTGGAAGCCATGTGGCACTAAGGTTTATATTGACATATCCTATGGATATCCTATTGTTTATATTTGGTTTTTTTGACATTTCGAAAACTTTTTGGATTTTTGCCTTGGTTGATTTCCCTAAGATTTTGGAGGTATTAGCAGATGAGAAAAATTCCCGACTATCCAAAAATCGAGACAGTTTTTTCCCTTTGTGTGATTTGGGGTTTGGGTGGTTTTTGCAGAGAGAAATTTCTAAACGAGGTGGCGCCTGGCTTGACAAACCATTTCAGCATGCATGCCACAATTCAGGTGCCACGATTTAGGACAGAAGCTGAAGTCAGTGCATTCTTAATCTAATCCGGTGAAATGTATGCATCCGTTTCCTAGATGTGGAGAAAAATCGGGTCGTGTGCATGCTTCTGATCTGATGGTTTTTTCTATAATTGATCCAGCATTTCAGATTCTATGTATCCTGAATGCGAAATTGCTTCTCAGGTGTTTTTTTTCTTTCTTCCTAAATATATCTTGGGCTCCATTTGTTTGCTCTGGATTCTAATTCCAAGGAAAATATTTGTCATTTAGGGTGAGCACGCTTGATTTCAAGCATGGCTTGGGATGCGTGATCCACCAGAGAATCTGTCTTATAAGGCCATAATCTTATGTCTTTGTGTTTCTCCTTCATCTCCTTATTTGCAAAAGAATAATCTTTGGCGCATAAACGTTTTTAATCATCTCTAAGTGTCTTTCCTTTCGTGTTCTTCTTTAAGGATCTTTCCTTTTGCGGTCTTGGCATTAGTTACAGGATGGACAAATACCTGGTTGTTCTTCAATCCCTTCGATGTATCAAGCCCCTATATGATTTTAGATAAGAAGAAATCCAACATGATGATCATGATTTTGCTATCAAATTCCCTGCTATTTCCTTATGCCAGGTATTTGAAATCTTTATGCTCTGAATTGCAATGTTTAGGATCTTGTTTGTTGCTAGCTACTAAATTTATTTGTGCTTCTTGACGTTGCAATGGTTTTCTAGCAGAGTTTTAGGGTAGTCATCTTCCTGCCATAATTCTCATGTTATATATAAATATCCTGATAGTTGTCTTTGATTAGAGATTAAATGACATCTTGTGTATGTTTACGTCTTGACTATTGTTCATGTAACAAGGACACAATTCTATTCTTCTTAAGCATTCTTGAGGATGCTCTCCTCTGAACGTGCTTGATATTTTGTAAGATTGCTGGATATTAGTTTGTTACCTAATCTTCAAGCTTAACCATCCATACAGATTCACTTTGGCACTTAGCAAAAATATTAAAGTTCGTTAGACCTGGGACTTCTAACAAATTTTCTTAGTCATGCACAGGTGAGTTAATTTAATTTAATTTAATTTAGTTTAGTAGTTCTTACTCTAGGTTGGTGTATAATTTATTATTAGAGTATGCTTGAAGCTCCTGATGAGTTGAGGTGATTTAAAGTTCGATATGTGACGTCTAGCAAATTTTCTTAGTCATTCACATGTGAGTTCTTACTGTAGGTTGGAGGTGTATACTTTTCTGTTAAGAGGTACTTGAAGCTTCTGATAACTTGAGTTGGCATTGTCATGATGATCTCTGCCATCTAGAATTTTTGTCTCATCTTAGTAGTAGGCACTGATGTAATGTGCCAATTTTTTTTTTTTTTTTTTTTTTTTGAAGAACTTTGTCGCATTA
>JAANSK020287602.1:0-10653 GCA_011763485.2 Isoetes engelmannii | reverse complement strand
CCCCCCCCCCCCCCCCCCCCCCCCCACGTAAACCCATGTATCTAATAAGAGGAATTTCCATTTCACAAGATAGCATAACTTTTTGAATCTTCACTCGATTTTTTATGTCCCTGGAGGATTTCATGACCAATAGATTTACTGATATCTTGTGGTGATTGTCTAAACCTCATATAATTTAGCAGTTTTTTCACCAGGCCAAAACTGCGACTTTTTAGCATAAAGGGGTTAAATCTTTCTAAAATTGAAAGTAATTGACATTTTATGATAAAATATGTTGATTTGATGTTTTCATGTTTTGCTGCTATTAGATGACATTATATGAAGCCACCAACCCATATTTAGATAAAAAAAACTGTTTGAGGTTGTGAATTGTTTCTTCTTTACTATAACAAGTTTTGACGTAAGCCTTGTGGCCATAAGTTGTTTAACTCTAAGAGCTATAGTCCAGTCGTTTTTTGAACTGTTTATAAGTTATGTTGATCTCAATTTTTACTAAAGAAGCTCTGATACAGAATATAAGTAAAAAATAGTACAGAAATGAACTAATTAAACTCATATATAAGCTTTCCAAAGGCAATAAATGATGCACTCCATACATTTCACTTATATCTACATAATAAACAATTTTATCAACTTAATTACAGTGAATAACCATGTATTTTTGTATTTAAAAATTGTTGCTACTGCATAATATTGAAGTTTGGTTATGGTAATACTATAAATTGCTCATCGTTTATGATAGGCAATATTTTCTACGAATAAAACCCTTCCTTAGCAACATAGATCTCGGGTTTCATGTTAAAATAACACATTATATGCGAGATTTGATTATAAATATGCATGGACTATTTTCTTAGACGAATTTATATAAATAATAAAGTTTATGCTTTAATAACAAGCTTTTAAATAATCCATTATTCAAAACATAGTTTATAAATTCGTTGAGAAGTGATTTTAAATATTTGTATCAACAATAATAAAAGATTTAAAAAATGGCGATTTAAACATTTTAGTTTATTGTTTAATTAATTTCAACCTAAAACTTCCATAAAAAACTTATAGAACTGCTAAGAATTTGCAAATTGTGAAATAATAATAATAGTATTAGCCATTCACTTATCAAACCATCGGTATTTATTTACAAATTTTAATTTTTACTAAAATATAAATTTGTTAAATCACACAAAGCAAAAAAAAAAAAAAAAAAAAAAGATGAAAAAAAAAACCTTTCTCAAAATGTCTAATTCTAAATAGTTCATGTAAAATTTAGTTTAGAAAATAACTTTATGGTTCGATAACCATCTTACTTTAATTTGAAGATAAACTTATATGATTAAAACATATTAAATTTATTAAAATTAGAAGAGTTAAAGAATACATATAATTTTATAATGAAATGCTTGACGTGTTATATGTTAAATTTGAATGTGTCTAGAATTTGTTGTATATGTCATATTAGAAGTTGATCCCGGAAAAGATCATACAATACTGCATTCAGGTATAGTAGATTTTTATCTCAATTCAGGTATACTGGTTTTATACATCTTAATTTGGTCCCCTTTTTTTTTTTAGAAACTCTGGGGACCTAATCCAGGTGCAGTAGTTCATGTGGAATATTTTTTTTTTAATTGAAGGCTCTATATTTATATTATGTGGATATATAAATATGACAAAAAACTTTTTAATAGGGGAAGTTTAACCCTGAAAAGATCAGAAAGATCCAGCAGTCTTAATCTTTGTGATCTTGTAAAAAATCGACTAAGACTTGACGTAAAATAAGCTAGCAAGTAAAGTTTAAACCAAAACAGGCCTTAGAAAAATAAGGCCAATAGAAAGTTTTTCAAAGTTGTCAAAGATGCAACGTCTCATATAGATATTCTGATTTTTGAAGCAGACCAGTCCAGGCTCCATAGTTCTTCAATAGTAGGCTTTCGGTTTGAGGCTCTTGTCCTTTCTTGCTTTGCCTCTAACTTCTTCATGAAAAAGGCAGTAGATGCATATGCATTCCTTAGCCTTTGCCATATTGAACCTTCCTTTAGCGTCTTTTGCTACACATATGAAATCTCTTTTGAAGATTACATCTCCATCTCCGCAACTACATCCACAAGTGCAGGGTTGGTCATGAAGATCAGTTATAGCAACACCAAATAGATTGGCCCACTCAAGATTGTACTGATGCTCCATCGTCCTCCATTTGGTCTTCCTGGTCGCACAAAGAGGACACCTGTAGAAAACATCAGGATCCAGATTAGTGAATGTTAAAAACTTCTTCAATCCATCTCACATCGTATTGGAATTGCTTAATAATTCCAATTGGATGCACAATCTCATGGTTAAAAATAAATTCATTTCCGCCCTTCCATATTCTCCATAGAAGAACATAGATCTTCCAATCAGAGGGTTGAGAGGGGAGAAAGAATTCAGTTTCTTCCATGTTGACCAGATCCTTTCCCATGATTTCAGAAGTTAATTCCAGGACCCATTCAACCCACAAACATCCTCTGAAAAGATGAGTTTCATCCTCCTTATTGTTGAGACACCGGTCACAAACATCAGAGTTAGCCATGTTAAGTCTAAATCTCTTGCTGTTGGTGGCAAGGGCTCTATGCCATAGCTGCCACATGAAGGCCTTAATTTTAGGGTGAATAGGACTCTGCCACATAAAAGTCAGATTTCTAACTCCTCTGTCAGAATCAATATTCCATTTTTCATGGATGGTAATTCTTTGATCTCTCATCAGATATCTGTAACCCTTTCTAACCGTATACCCTTCCACATCATTATGAAGCCATGAGCAATCTGCATCAGACCAAATGTCAGTTTCCAAAGTGTTACTGATGGCTATGTAAATAAGCTTGGTTTGCTCTCCTCCATCTGCAAGAACCGAATTGTGAAAAGGGATAATACCCTGATCATCAAAGAAATCATTAATGGAGGTGATGCCTTTGTCATTCCAAATTTTAACCTGATCAGGAAAGTGATAAGCTAAGCACATGTCAGGATTATTAAGAATAAGAGCAAGATTCCAGAAAATGGTTTGCACCCTCAAGAGGCCTTCCTTCCATGTATACATACCCTTAACCTGTATCCATGCTTTGATCCACTTCTTAATCATACCTGGGGTACTGCTAGGAACAGTGAAGGGGAAGAAGATGGAGTGGGGCAGATCCATCTTTAAAGATCTCCAACCAAAAGGATGACATCTTCTGATATAATGCTTAATGATTATAGATACCGGATGCTTGATTTGATCACGACATGCTTTGTAGAAGTACTTGGCTGCTAGGGCTATCCCTTGCTTCTCAATGTTAATCGTGCCCAGGCCCTCAAATTTCTTCTTCTTGCAGCATTCCTTCATGGAGATCGGGTGCCAACACCTTCTATTCTCACCACAAATAATGAGTCTTCCTATGATACTCTGAAGCTTGGTGGAGACCTTTTTAGGAGCTAAAATCAGAGAAGATTGATAAACTTGAGTAGATGAGATCATAAAGTTAGCAATAATAGCTCTTCCATTTTTAGATAGATATTTGGAATTCAAAATATCTACTTTCTTATAGAATTTATCAATGATCCCGTTCCAAAGCTCAGAGGCATTAGCCCTAATAGCGAAAGGAATTCCTAAAATCTTACTTTTGTCAGTTACCGAATTGTACTTACAGCCCAAGAAGTCTGCCATCTGTTCACCTTTAACTTGATTTCTTGAATGAATGGCCGATTTGACTGGATTGATTCTGCATCCGGATGCTTCCCCAAACTTTTCCAGGATCCATTGAGTGTTGACAATGGAATCTGGATCCATGGAAACCACGAGGAACGTGTCATCTGCAAAGTGTCCATTAAGAAACTAATCTGTCTGATTATTATCAGGAAGATCAAGACCTTTAATAAGATCAGTGTTCTTGGCCCAATCCATTCTGGAGTGAAGTGCTTTCATAATTATAAGGAAAAGAAAAGGGGCTAGAGGACAACCTTGTTTAACCCCTCTCTGAATAGAGAAGAAGGGGCTACACTCACCATTGATCAACACTGCCGATCTTGAGTTGTTCAAGATAGCCTTGAAGATGTTGACCGTTTCGTCATTGAAGCCTAAGGCTTTGCAGCATTTGAAGAGAAATTGCCAACTTACTGTGTCAAAGGCTTTTGTAATATCGAGCTTGAGCAAGGCTGTATCTTGCTTAGAGTCTTTCGCCCATTGCAGCCCCAGGATAGCTGTAACCATATTATCCAGAATATACCTGTCCTTGAGATAAGCAGATTGAGAACAACTAATAATAATATCCAGGATAGGCTTAAGCCTGACAGCAATAGCACCTGTAATAATCTTGTAGATTACATTAGACAAAGAAATAGGTCTGTAATCAGAAAAAGAGATAGGGGCATCTATCTTGGGGATTAGAGCAATCAGACTGGTGTTGATCCTTGAGTCGAGGAAGTTCCTTTCTCGGAATTCATTGGCTATATTAGTGACACAGTCACCCAAAAGATCCCAGGTCTTTTTGAAGAATTCTGCAAGGAGGCCATCGGGCCCAGGGGTCTTCCCATTGTCCATGTCTTTAACCACCTGCAAAAGTTCACCATTTTCAAAGGGTTTAGTCATGTGTAAATTCTGATCATGAGAGACCTTGGAGGGGAGATTGATGAATTCATCCATTCTGATGGGCATGAAGTCTCTATTGGTTCCCATAATATTGATGAAGTGGTCAACAGCTGCTTCTTTGATATCCTCATCCTTGGAGACAATTCTATCCCCGATTTTAATTTCATAAATATGGTTTTTCTTAACCCTGGCCTTAGCTTTGATGAAGAAATATTTGGAATTACACCTCTCATCTTCCTTGATTTCCTTAATCTTGGCTTTAATCTTCCAGCCTTTGGCTATCTTCAGCTCCTCTCTTTTTATCTCCAATTTAATATCATCCATCTGATCCGGGGTTGCTTGAGGCAGTCTTCTCCTCAAATCCTCCAGCCGGGCATTGTTTTTATAGAACTCTGATTTTCCCCACTCTTTGAGCTAGCTTTTGATATGTTTGGCAAGACTGATCCACCAGTCCATCCATCCTTGGCTGCCACTCGGTTTAGGGTTTCTGTCAATGATCTCCTAGAGCTTAATATTGAAATCATCATGATCGAGAAGGTTGGCTTCAATTTGAAGAAAGAACTCCGCCTTTTAGAATCCTCTTTTCCTTAAATAATGAGACTCTGAGGGAAATGATCTGAGAGAGTAAAGCCCTCCAGATTCTCAACTCTGTTGCTTTTGTACCATAGCTCCTCACTTAGATAAAACCTATCATGCAAACAGAGAATGGGATCACCCCTATGATCCGACCAGCTGTAGGCACCAGGTTTAGTTCTGGCCAGATTGAGACTGTGAGAATTAATAAGACCACTCCAAGTGCAATTCTCTTGGGGAAGAAGGGGCCTGAAATTCCTGTTTCTCATAAAATCGTCAGTAACCATATTAAAGTCACCAGCTAGGATACACTCATCAAATTCTAAATTATTTAGATTTTGAGTAATTCTATGCCAAACCTCCGATCTTTCACCTAGGCTGTGATAGGAGTAGATATCGACAAAAGCAATCTTACAGTTATCAATCTGCCCTACCAGAATCTGCCATCTACCTTTGGTATCATTTACCATAAAAATAATATCAAGGTTGATTCTTTGGTTCCAGGCAATAGCAATTCCTGCAGAAGAGTCATTAGCACATATTGATCAGACTTTGAAATTAAAGGGCAGAGTGCCTAGAATGATCCTTTCATGATTAGCATCATGTATCTTATGCTCCTGAATGAATAAAATATTGAGATTAAGGGATTGAATACAAACCTTAAGACGCTCCCTTTTAATTTGACTGTTAATGCCTTGGAGATTCCAAGTAATAATCTTAAGAGAGTTATTCATGGTTAACATTTATACATACCCTTAGCCATCCTAGATTGGATAGCTGAATTTCTTGGACTTACCCTTAAGAGGCCAGAGTATATCTTCTTTTTTCCCCTTCCCCTTCTCTTGTAGCTGATCTGTTTTCAGCCCATTTCATCACATGTTTGGATGAAATCCTCCTCTCCTATATCTGAATTTAAACTTTCTGTATCCTCAATATCGCTGTTAGAACAGATTGGAGGGAGAGCTAACGTAACAATACCTGTGTTAACCTTAACCGAGAGGTCAACATTTTTTATGGTGATCGTCCAGTCCTTGTTAATGGAAAAATCATTTTCGCTTTGCTGAACGTCCTTAGACTGGCTGCATTCACCTTTTTCCCAAACCTGTTTGGGTCTCCATTCCTGTCTTACCCTTGGAGGATTATCATCCACATCCTCTGTGACCTTGTTTTTACCTTTGTTGATCTTCTCCTTGAGCACAGGTACTTTGGAGTAGTCAATCTTAAGTAAGAAATAATTATCCATGGATAACTTGACCTTGACTTCTGTCTTCCAGTCAGAATCTATCTTTTTGGAGATACAGACAGAAGGGAAATTGGTTTGGGGTATCTTTATGTCAATAGTCTGCCCCAAATTATCAGAGATACCTTTCAGATGGGAATGGGTCCAGAGGGCCGGAGGCAGATTAGGGAAAGAAACCCAAGTGGTGGTGGAAATGATGTCTGATTTGCCCGGAAAAAACAGAGGAGTCCATCTCATAAGATAGAAACTGTTATTGGCAATGGTCTCTATTTTCTTCTTAAGAAGGTAATCCACACTTCCTTGATCTTTGTAGAGAATCTGGAAAGTGTTACTATCCCATTTTAAAATAGAGAGAATGGGGATTTTCTGAAGCTTAGTGATCCAGAATTTCACCTCTCCTGGAGAGGGGCATTTTCTCGAGAAATGGATAAGAGTACCTTTTTTTAATATAAAGCTCAGAAGCCGAGTTATCAGTGCTATCAGAAAGGTCAATTTCCCTATTATTATAAGAAACATTCTGCTGACAACTATCCTTTACAACAGAGTAATCAGAAATAACAGAAGGATCTTTTAACATAATGTTTTTATAAGAAGATTTATTCTGACTTTTTGTGGTGTCGCTTTTACCGAGAATTGGGATTCTATTTTTTATGCTGGTTTCCCCATACTTCGGCTTTGGATGGTCCAGCTCGGATTCAACAACTTCCTGGCAGTTCCTGCAGCCACATTTATAAGCATCCAAAGGGTTGAAGAACCCATTTCCATCCCTGATGACACAGGCCCTAGTGTCTTTCTTTAGGTAAATCTGGTAGGCCTCTATCTTTTCTGAAACCTTCTCCAAGATACTTTCTTTAACGTCTCTTGGTAACCTCTGCTTGAAAAGCCTTCTCTGATCCTCGATCACATGGTCCTCGGCATTCTCCCATTGCCTAATAAGTCTAACAGAGACTTTTGATCTCCAACGAAGCGCATCAATCTCAACCAGAATTTCTTTCACCCTGTTCAGCATCTCATTCATGGATCTAGAGAAGATATTATTTCTGAGGCTGCAACAGTCTTCTGTGGAATGCCCTTGCTTGGCCGAGATCAGCTTGAGCAGATTTCTATCCATAATGTGTGCCCAACTCTGTGTTCACCTTAGGCAAGCCCTTGTTGAAGAAGAAACGCCTATTAATTCAAGACCATATTCTTGGAGGTCTGTCGGACAGAGTTTGAAAGGGCACAAGAAAGCCAAATGCTGGGAAAGAAGCGGAACCTCTATGGGATGACAAAGCTCATGGGTAACTTCTTTAATTAATGACATATTTAACAAAATTCAAACTTATTCAGATTTTATAGACTTCAAGGGTGCCACTATAAGATTGTATCTAATTTTTTTTTACTCTCCTTGACATTAACAATTTTATAAGTTTATCTTTAAACTAAACGTATGATAGTTGTCAAAATATAAAATCTATTCCTATAGCAATTTTCACTGCAATTTGTCTAGATTTATATTTTCATATAGAATAATTCTAAAATAGAAATTTCAATTTAGTGATCTAACAAATTTAAGAATTGGATCGATTGAATTAACAAGCTTGATTAAATTTGATAATAACTTGATTAAGTTTGATAATTGATTGAATTAATACGATTATAAGTATTTGACGATCTAAAATTTTTAACACATATCACGAATAACATATTAAACTTTACTATCATAAGTTTAAATCAGTAATCTACAAATGGTATTTAGGAATCACATAGACATGGTTTGGCAAATGAAATATACTATTAAAATATAGGTTCGAAACTTATGTATAATCTAGACTAATATGTGTGATACTTATCAAAATTAAAAAAATTGTTAGTACTTTATTATTATATAAATGTTAAGAATCTATAAGATGTCAATCTTTTAATCTATTAAGTTTTGTCTGTTATTCTTCATAAGATAGATTAAGATTTTATTAAATTTGAAATCTCAAAAACTTGAGGAAAAACTATATATTGTATTTTCAAAATATTTAAAGGAAGTCTTAGGTGAATTTAAATAAATAATAAAGTTTATGCTTTAATAACTAGCTTTTAAATAATCTATTATTCATGACATAGTTTATAAATTCGTTGAGAAGTGATTTTAAATATTTGTATCAACAATAATAAAAATTTTAAAAAATAGCGATTTAAACATAAAGTTTATTGTTTAATTAATTTCAACCTAAAACTTCCATAAAAAACTTTTAAAACTGCTAAGAATTTGCAAATTGTGAAATCCTAATGATAGTATTAGCCATTCGCTTATCAAACCATCGGCATTTATTTACAAATTATTATTTTTGCTAAAATTTAAATTTGTTAAATAACAAAACAAAAAAAAAATGAAAAAAAAAAACTGTCTTTCACAAAATGTCTAATTCTAAATAGTTCAAGTGGAATTTAGTTTAAAAAATAACTTTATGGTTGTTTCTAACTGTAATTTGAAGATAAGCTTGTATAATTCAAACATATTAAATTTATTAAAATTAGAGGAGTTGGAGAATACATATAATTTTATAATGAAATGCTTGATGTGTTATATGTTAAATTTGAATAAATCAAGAATTTGTTGAATATGTCATAATATGGCTACTGAAAATATTATTTTATAAATAAGGTAACTGATTATAAAATTTAATAATTTTATGATAATGATCCGTCTTCTTAATATAAGTAGCTATCATATAAAAGATTTGACTAATGATAATTCATAAGTATTTTCATTATGTTTATAAAGGCCAAACTATAAATGTTAGTTTCATAAACAAGAACTTGCATGTGTGTGTGTGTGTGTGTGTGTGAGAGAGAGAGAGAGAGAGAGAGAGAGAGAGAGAGAGAGAGAGAGAGCTGTGAAAAATAACTTGATAACGTTATACATAAGCAAATAAGTTTTTTGAGTAATTTTAACTTTAACTAAATACAATAAAAGTACTAGCTCGACTTCACTATCGGTGTGATAATAAATATATCCTAAAACTGTTCATGATGAGCTTTTTTTTGTAGGAATATCCTCTGATAACTCTGATACGCACTTGATTAATGCAACCGCTTTTCAATGCTAGATTACCTCTGTGCAGCACTTGATCAAAAGCTTGGCACATGCCTACCTGGCCACCATGGCGTGTATAGATTAACACATTATTATTTACATACTCATCGTCTTCATAGCCTCCTGATGTTAATAAACTCACTACAACTCTTATAACAGCATGTGTGTTATCCTTCAAACTTTCAAAGAAAGAAATCCCACTTTGGATCTGCTGACGAAGACTGATAATGAGGATCTCTGATCTGTAATAAAATTCATCTCCAACCAAAACTCCAGGCACTGGACCTATTCATGCCTCCGTATTAACCGACATGTTTTTCTAATCATATTAGTTTGATAATATTTCTGCTAATGAAGACCAATAATGATATTGATTTTCATACAGAGCTATGTAATATCCTTTTTTCGTGCTCTTTCGGATATGACATTAGCGATCAAGGGTTAAATTTGAATGTTGACGTACCATGCTTGAGGCCTATGGCCATTCAAAGAATGCCCTTTTTTTTAGGCATGCAAAGGAATAGCTCAATAAGAAAGTGCCTTCAAGTAAAAATAGAGAAAATTTATCAGCCCTTCATTGGAATAGTTATTTTTATTGATTCATATTATTTAATTATTTATCAGTTCTTTACTGTAATATTTTATTAGTTTAAGAATTCTTCAATAAATATATATTATGTACATCTGTAATTAAAGTTTTATTTAATATAAATTCGGCTTTGAACATTGGCAATATGGCTACGGTAAGAACAGAACTCAAGACTTTGGGAAAACAACATTTGTCTTAAAAAATTCGACAATCAATAATTTTCAAATGTTTGAAAAATAATATTTTTATTAATAATATAGCTGATTATAAAATTTAATAATTTTATGATAATAATCCAACTCTTATAACTAGCTATAATGCAAGAGATTGACATTTGCTAATAATAATTCAAAAGTATGTTCATTCTGTTTATAAAGGCTAAACTATAAATGTTAGTTTATTAGCAAGAACTTACATATGAAGAGAGATGAATTTGTTAAAAATAATGTGATTATGTTATACATAAACAAATAATTTTTTTTTTTGCTATTTTAAGTTTAAAAAAGTACAATAAAATTACTGATGTATTATAAAAATGCATATATGCTATTTGAAATACATGTGTTATAGTCTTTATTTAT
>JAANSK020287601.1:0-20190 GCA_011763485.2 Isoetes engelmannii | reverse complement strand
CCCCGGCGGCCAGCGGAAGGTAGTCCAGCTGGGCGGCGAAGCGCTGCCAGTCGGCGTCGTTCGGCTTGCGCATGCCGAACTGGTCGAGCGCGCTGCGGGCGATGCTGCGGAAGCCGTCGGCGTCGAGCTCGTCGAGCGACATCCCGATGATCCGGCAGTCCGGAATGAAGCCGGCGTTGACCAGGTGAAACAGGCCGGGCAGCAGCTTGCGGCGGGCCAGGTCGCCGGTGGCACCGACCAGCACCACCACCTGCGGGAAGCGCGGCCCGACACCTGCGGGGACTTTGGCCATCGTGCGGCTCCGGTTGAACGGTCGGGGCTAGGCGCTTGCAAAAGCGACGCCAGCCGCCGGCTTACGGCTTCCAGGCGATCAGCGTGTCGATCAGCCGGCGCAGCACCGGGCCGATGGCCTGGGCCTGCGGGTGGCCTGGCGTCCATGTAAGCGCGCGTTCTAGTTGAGACGCGCTGGCGTTTAAGTTGCGACGGGATTTAAGCCGAATCCTAGCTGCATTTAATCCCGGCAACAGGGCCGTCTGACCCAGCGTTGGGACGGCCGAGCGACGCAGTCAGAGCAGGCTGCCGGCGTCCCGCTGGACGCCGGCAGCTCGGGCGGCGGATATCGCCCTGCGGATCGAGCTGTGCGCGGCCACTTCGGGCGACCAGGCGACGATGGGGGTGCCGTCGACGAGCGTCGGCGGTTCGCCCAGGACCAGCAGCAGGCACTCGCGAGCAATGACCGCTTCGCCGTGGGTATCGACGATCTCGTCGGGGCACGAAAACCGGTGCACGGCGTCGACAGCGCCGTCATCGTCGACGAGCGGCTCGCCGGTGAGGCCCACCTGGATAGCGGACGGGCAGAAGACCCGATTGCCGCTGATCGTGCAGCGCATGACTCGGCAGCTGACGGATACCAGGTCGCCGGTCTCCAGCTCGACGACGATTGAGCCGGAATCGCAGGGCACGTCGGGACGTTTCTCGTAGCTCATTTTGCGACCAGCTGGTTGTGGTGCAGGATCAGGGCGCCGGCTTTCTCGCCAGCCCAGAACGCGCGGTCGGCGGTATAGATGCCGCGCACGGTGCGCAGGCCAACCGGCAGGGCCTCGACGATCTCGGAGAACGCGACCTGGCCGTCGACGCGGGTCGCGACGGCGATGCCGACGTGCAGGCGTCCGGCCTTGATGCAGCCGCCCCCCTGCACGCCGATCGGCGCGCTGATCGAGCAGACCAGCGCCGCGCCGTTGCGGGTGAGGAGGCGGACGCAGGGCTGGTCGCTGTTGCGCGCCTGGTCGATGCGGCCGACGCTCGGCGCCAGCGTGTACTCGTCCGCGAGCTGCAGTTCGTCGCCGACATCGAGGCCGGCGAAGGAGCGGCCGAGGCCGTCGACAGAATCGACGGCGACGCAGCCGCCGCCGCTTGAGCCGCCGCCGCCGCCGGTACCCGACGTCGGGAAGGTGACAACAACCGAGCCGACGTAGATGCGGCCGTCCGCCGCCGTCACGGTGCTCGCCGTCAGCGTGGCGACCAGCGTCTTGGTTCCGCCGGAATAGTATTCGTCGTCGACGAACAGAAAATAGGTCCGCACCTGGCCGCCGGTGCCCGTGACCGCGACGCTCATCGCCGCATACGGCACGCCGGTCCCACCGGCCTGCAGCGTGGCCGCGCTGACGCTGATGGTGGCCGTTGCTGGCGAGCCTGCCGCCGCCGAATAGGTGATGGACTGCCCGGACCAGACGCTGCCCACATTGCCGATGCGCACCGGCGGCAGATTGCGCTGATCGCCCACCTTCATACCGCTGCCCTGCACGGTCAGCTTGTGCTCGCCGTTGATGAGCTGGGCGCCCGACACGCGGGCGAAACTCGCCCCGTCTGGCACATCGTCCAGATTCGCGATCGGCGAGACGCTCATTGTCACGTCGTCTGCCCGGATCGTGCCGCTGGCCCTGATCGCAACGCGGGCGAATGCAGCGCTGGCAGGGGCCGGGGCGAGATCGACTCTCGATACAGTCCAGATCGGGGTTTGCAGCGCGCCACCGCTGTTGTAGCTACCGACCACTGCTGGCCCTGCCGCCGACGAGATGAAGCCGCCTGCGTCGTCGTAGAACAGCACCAGCACGCTGCCTGAGCCGGCAACAACGGTGTCGTCACGCCGGAACCAGGCTGCGGCAGAAACCAGATCGCCCGGCCGAACGATCGCGATGCCATTGTTGATCGCATCCGTCGATGCGCCGACGTGCTTGGCAGTCCAGGTCCCGGTGCGCGCGGGGTTCGTCACCGTGCCGAACCGCCCGCCGGTGTACGTGCGCTGCACCGCGCTCCAGCCGGTCGCGAAGGCCCAACCAGCGGCCCCGGACTCGAACCCGCTGTTCAGCACGGGCTCACCCGCATTCGCGGTGCCGCGCGCCACAGCGGTCGCGATGTCCGACGCCGGACCAACCTGGCCGCGCGCGTTGGCAGCGAACACCCGGTAGTCGTAGACCGTGCCGATCGCTGCCGTGGCGTCGACGTAGCTCAGCGAAGGCGTGCGCGTCAGCTCGGTCCAGGTCGGGTCGCCTTCCGGCGCGCGCTCGACGACGTAGACGGTCACGGACGGGTCCGGGCTGCTGCTGCCAGTGGGCGTGCGCCAGACCAGCGTGATGGTGTCGATCCCGCCGATGGCAGACAGCGACTGCGGCGCGCCCGGCAGCGGCACGCTGCCGGTGGTCACAACGCCCGGCACTGGCGGCACCGTGAACGCCGCCGGCACGTAGTCGGCCGGGGCGTCGGCGCGCAGCACAAGGGCCGGCAGGCCCTCGTCGTCCCAGCGCCACTGGGCAACGCGATAGACGCCATTGCTGATGCCCAGCTCCGGCAGGTCGACCAGCACGTTCTCCTCGACCTGAACATCGAGGCCGCGCAGGTTCACCGGCAGATTCAGCGTCTCCGACCGGCGGGCTCGGCGCAGCACGATCTGGCCGATGTACTGCGCGCCATAGGGGCGCGTGACGCCATCGATCGACAGCCGCTGAACCAGCGGATCGCCGTCACCATCGACCGGCGTTGCCACTGCAAACTCCGGCGTGTCGGTGTCCTTCCAGCCGTTGGTCTCATCCGGGTAGACCACGACGATCCGGTTGGCGATGTCGTCGATCGCGCCAGCTGGCGAGCAGGTGATGCCGCCGCGCAGCCAGGTCGCGTCGATCGTCGTGACCGGATTGCGATAAGCGGCGGCGTAGTAGCGGCGCTGGCCGCCGGAAAGCGACGCCGAGCCGCCCATGCAATCGACAATTTTCTGCAGGTTCGCGCCACGCGCGTCAGCCGTATCGAGCACGAGGTCGCAGGTGAACCGGGGCTGATTGCCGGCAGGTGTCGCGATCAGTTCGTCGCAGATGTTCGCTGCGGCAGCGACGGTCGACCAGTCCTGAACGGAGATCGGCTCGCCGCAGCCGCCGTCGGCCGTCGCGACAATCGCGAACGTCGCTGCGAGCAGCGCCGGGTTGCGGCTCCAGGCCCACGTGAGCGCGTTGTCGGCCCGCTGCGGGCCGCTGCCGCCTCGGGTGGAGTCCAGGCGCGGGTCATAGACGCGCCAGCCCCTGAGGCGCGCGTTGAAGGTTGGGATGCCGTTCGGATAGGCCTGTTGAAAGCGCTCGTTGTTCGACGCCATCACCAGCCGGAAGCGCGTCCAGCAGATGCCGCGCCGATAGTCCGTCGCCGTGTCGACACCTGCGGTCACCGATGCCGTGTCCGCAGCCTGGGTGCCGGTGCCGCGATAGAAGGCAATGTTGAGCTGGCCAGCGAGATTGATCGGCGTGCTGCCGCTGCCGGTGTGGGTCACGTCCGTCGAACCATCGAGCGCGCCCAGGCTGGCGAGCGGCACGTACTCATCGTTGACGTACAGCCCCTGGATGCCCTCGCAGCCGCCGGGGTGGACAACGCTGTGCGCGATGCCGATCCAGAGCAGGTTGTTGTTGGTGCCAGTGGTCCCGAGCTGGCACAGCTTGCCGCCAACGCGACGCTCGCCGAGCACGATCAGGTGCGTCTCGGTGCTGCCGCGCACGTTCGCGGTGATCGACTGCTGCGGCACTTTCGGCCGCGTTGCGATCAGCTCAGAGATCGAACCGAGCGTCAGGCTCAGTCCGACATTGAAGATCACCGCCGACAAAGCCGGACCAATGCCGGGGATGAACGATGCCGCAATTGCGCCGACACCGATGACCGCCCTTGTGACGCCGCTCATGCGCCCACCCGCCAGGCATGCCGGGCATCCGTCAGCGGCCGAACCGTCAGGCCCCGGTCGTGCGCCGTGAGATGGATCAGCGCGCCGTCGACGACGCCGATCGACCAGTCGCCGTGGCCGGGCTCCGCGTCCTCAAGGGCAACCGCTGCGAGATCGCCACGGCGTGCATGCAGCACCGCGATCGGCGCGCCGAGCACCGCCGTGATGATGGCGTCCGCTGTGCCGTAGCGGTGCAGCAGGCGGGCAGCACCGAGCGGCGTGCTGACCTCCCGCAACGTCACGCCCAGCGCATCGAGCGGCTCGCCGCCGACCAGCCCGACGATGACGGCTCGGGCGAAGTGCAGGCAGCTGCGTTCGTGCATCGAGTACTCGCTGCCGTGCCAGTCGGCCAGCACGGCCGGCAGCTGCTGCTCCCAGTCTGCGCGGCGCGCCGCTTCCGAGTAGTTCATCGGTAGATGCCGCCTGATCTGCCGGGCACCGGCGACGGCGTGCCGACGTTCTGCGTCTTGCCGCCCCACTGCACCTGAATGTCCGCGATGGCCGCTACCTTGCTCATCCCGCTGTCGCCGGGGTAGCGCGCCCGCTGAGACACGTCGGTTGCGAGCACCGCGCTATTGCGCAGCAGCGCGAGCTCGCGGCCTTCCACCTCGAGCGTGATCTCGGCAGTCCCTTCGCCGAGCGCGATCAGCGCCGAGCTCGCCCGCAGATCCGGCGCAATCGGGTATGGGTCGGCCACCAGATTGCCGGCGGCGTCGAGAAAGCCGAGCCAGCCGTCGACGCGGGAGTACTGCCAGACCGTCGTACGCAGCGTGCTGATCAACGCGGCATTCGCGCCGCTGAGCTTCAGGGTGACGGTGCGCGGCTTGAGATCGATCGTCTCCTCGGCAGCCGGCAGATCACCGAGCGAGCCGTTGGCGTAGTAGACGTTGCCGCCAAAGCTGATGTCGCGGTCGCCGCTGGCCAGGCGAAGCGTGCCGCTGGAAAACTGCAGCTGCAGCAGCTCGACGCGGGCCACAGCGTTCGCCATCGCCGCCCCGCGATTGGCGGTACCGAGCGCAGCGCGGCTCACGGCAACACCTCGACCATGTCGAAGGCAAACCCACCGAACATCGGCGCATCGGTTGTCGCCGAGCTGTTCGGGGTCGCCAGGCGCATGCGGCACACCGGATCGACGTGCTGGATCGACGCGTTGTTCGCAACAGCGCTGCGCAGGGCGGGTTCAAACATGGCGCGGCCGAGATGCGTCACCGGCTCGTTGCCGTAATTCACCCCGCCGATCAGGTCGACGTCATGCCGCAGGCGGACCAGCTGCCAACCGCCCGCCGTTTGCACGTTTACGAACTGCCCAACCCGCAGCGCCGCCTGCGGCGATTCGGAGAGGCCGCAGTAGACGACGATGTTGTTCGAGCCCGCCGGCTGAGCGCCCTCGACGAGGAAGCAGCGGTTCACCGTAACGCGCGAGAACCTGGACTGCGCGTACTGCTGAGTGCCATTGCCTGGATACAGCACCGGGACGATCTGCCCGTTCACCGGCGTCACAGGCACCATGATCCGCCCTGCTGCCGGCAACGCGTTGTTCGCGAAATAGGTGGGGGTCAGGCTGGCCCCGAACACACCGACCGCCCCCACGATCGGTTGCGGCGGAACGTCGAACGTGACGAGGTAAGGAAGGCCAGCCGCAACGCTGAGCGGGCGTGTCGCGAAGTTGCTCGTTGTGCCGCCGCTGTACACCACCAGCTCGCCACTCTGGGCGTACGGGTTGCGCAGCAGACCAAGCTGATATCCCGCAGCCCAGGCGGCGACTTCGGCGCCCGAGGTGAAATCGCCGGTCAGCGATGGCATGCCGGCGCTTTCCGAGCCGGTCATGCGGTTGTGCACCACGGGTACCAGGCCCACGTGATCAACACGGCTGGCCTGGTCGAGCCAGGCCGCCAGCACCGCAGATTCGTCTTGATCAAGCGGCGTCATCTCGATGCTGGCTCGCCAGCGCGCGCCGAGCCGCGTGACCCGCTGCACGGTGTTTGCCAGCGGCGAGGTGAACGCGGCCTCGTTGCGCTCGAGCGTCCAGGTCACCCGCTTGATCAGCGGCGCCAGCGACGGCGGGAAGATCAGATCGGCCACGTCAGTCTCCGGCGCGCATGCCACGGGCGCGGCGCTTGTCGAATGCCACCGCCGCTTCGCGCACCGCGCGGGCGACGAGCTGGGCGGTCTGTACCGGGTCCGTGCTGTTGCGCGCGTCGACCTGCACCACGATCGGCGCGGGGCCGAAGCCGAAGCCGGAACCAGCCCCGCCCGAGCCGGCGGCGACAAGGCCGCCGCCAGCGAAACCCGGCAGGCGACCTTCATTGACCGCGTCCAGAAAGCCCACGCCTACACGCCGTGTTGCGGCCGCGTTGACGATGTACTCCTCGTTTGAAACGTGCGCGAGAATCGAATCGCTCGTACTGCTGCCGGGGCCGCGAATGAGGCCGCCGCCGGCGCGGCGACCCACATAGGCACCGCCGATGCCGCTCGCTCCGAGCAGGCTGCCAGATGCTGAAGCCGTGCTCGTAGTTCCGCCGAACGAACGTCCGATCGCAGCGAAAAGTCCGTTCCCGGAACCCGCAAGCCCCCCGAAGAGGGCGTTGAGAATGGACGATGACGCTGCCTGAGACGCGGCCTCGCGCAGCGTGTTCACGAAGCTGAGCAGGAAGCCCCGCAAACCGCCTTCAAGCGGGTCGAATAGAAAGGTAGCGAAGGCATCCTGCACGTTCCGTGCGGCCTGCTCGGCGAACGGTACCAGCGATGAGATCGCTTCTTTGGATTGCTCAACTTCGTCTTCGATTGGCTGCGGCAGCCCCTCTGCTGCCTGTAGCAGCCGGCGGTTGCGGACATCGTTCACCGATGTGCCTAGGCGTTGGGCGGCCTCAGCCAGCGTACCGTCCTCGGCCTGCTGATTGATCAGCGCCAGCTCGCGACGGAAGCGCTCCACCGGCGTCAGCAGTGACTGCACCAGTCGTTGCATGTCCGCTTCAGTGCCGATCGCATTGCGTAGCGCTTCGGTGCCTTCGTCCTTGACGGCTTTGCGGCCCGCTTTGTTGCCGGACGCGATGATCCTGGCAACGATCGCGGGATCTTCGGCGCCGCCTGTCGCCCGCAGCTTCTCGCGGTACTCCTTGAGTTGCGCCTGCGCACGTTCAGCAGGCGTCTCGATCTGCTTGAGAAAGTCCGCCAGCTCCTTCTTTGCCGGGGCCGCCAAGGCGTCGTTGGCAGCCGCGCCGACGGCCCGCATCTGCTCGGTCAGCTTGCCTGCTTCCCCCCGGATCAATGCCAGGCGCTCTTCCAAGGCCGCATCGCCACCGAAGCGAGATTTGATTCCCTCGAGGTGCTCGATTTCCCGGTTCAGCTCCGCCACCCGCAGGCCGGCGTCGCGGAACTCGCGCTGCTGATCAGAGTTCAGCGGCTTGGCGGCTACCTCAGCCGGCGTCTTCTGCAGAGCCTCGAACCGCGCCTGCAGGCGGGCCAGCGAATCGTCCGCCTTGGTCACCTCGGCCTCAGTGCGAGTCCCGATCAGGTTCAGCAACAGCGCCAGCGCCGCAGTGGCGCCGGCAATCGCGATGGTGACTGGGCCGCCGACCAAGGCGGAGAAGCCGGCCACGGCACCGCCACCAACGCCCGCTGCCACCGCTGCGGCACGCAGGATGGTCACCAGCCGGCCGACGACCAGAACGCCGGCAGTAGTAGCGGCAATGTCGATGATCGCGCCACCGCCACCGCTGCTGGAACCAATCGCATCAGCAGCGGATTTCACGCCCCCCAGGGCCGCTTGCAGCAGTACGGCCTGATTGACCGAGATCGAGAAGCTATTGCCGATGCGCGTGCCGACCTGGCCGAACGTGATCGGCAGATTGCGAGCCTCAGCGTCGATCTGATCGATCTGCGACAGCAGCGCGGGCAGCACCACATCGGCGGTGAGTTTCCCGTCGTTCGCCATGCCGCGCAGTTCGCTCCGAGCGACGCCCATGCCGTCCGCCAGCGCCTTGATCAACCGCCCACCCTGTTCGTTCACAGAGTTGAACTCGTCACCGCGCAGCACGCCGCTTTGCAGAGCTTGAGCCAACTGCTGGCTGGCTCCTGCAGCCTCGGACTGGCTGGCGCCGGATACGCGGAACGATTTCGCGACCAGGTCGGTGAAGCGAATAGCGTCCTTGGTGTCGCCAGTGAGATCGCGGATCGATCCGGCGGTCTTGGTGTACAAGGCCGCGCTGGTTGCCAGCGCCTGGCCGTTGTCCTGGGATACCTGGATCAGCTCACGCTGCCGATCGCGTAGCTCTGCCGTCGACTCGGCGCTGTTCAGGATACGGCCGGTGAATAGCGCGTAGTCGTCCGACGAGCTCGCCAGCTCCTTGGCAGCCCCCGCAACGAGCGCCCCACCCAACACGTCGCGGATGCTGGCCCCGGCGCGGGTGAGGTCGGCAACGGCAGATGCGGCACCCTCAGCCGAGCGTTTTGCTCGATCCGCCGAGGTCTCGAACTGCCGGAAGGCGGCAACGCCGGCAGTGCCAGCCGCCGTCGCTGCAGGCTCGATCTTCGCCACTGCTGCCGTCAGCTGACCGACCGTCCTCGCCGTCTTCTCCGCGCCTTGCCGGCTGGTGGACGTTGCCTCGTCCAGGCGCGCCAGGCCACTCGCCGCCTTGTCGGTCGCTTGCTTGGTTGACGTCCCGATTTTCTCGACGTCAGAACGAAACTCGCGAACCGACTCCGACGCAGTACGCGTCGAAGCGGTCACGAGCATTCGCAGATTGAGGTCCGTCACTCCAGCAACTCCTTGAGCCGCGCACCGATTGCTGCCGACTTGCCGTTGACCGCGAGGTTCACATCGGCGATTCGGTCAGCGCGTTGCCTGCGTTCGCGCCGTTGGCCTGCACGCGCGAGCAGCAGGACCTGCGTCAGCGTCATCCGATCAAGGTCGCTCCAGCTGTAGCCGTACGAAATCAGCCGATCGGCGACGGCGGCCCAGGTTCCGTGTTGTGCAGCGAGTCGTGCGGCTGTTCGTCGGCCTGGGGCTTGGTCGGAGCTTCGCCGGACGACAACTTCTCCGTCTTCAGGCCGGAGAGGAGACGACGCGCCAGCAGAGCCGTCGTCTCCACCTCGAAAAAATGCTTGTTTTCATTCCAGACAGCGGTTGCCAGGCGCATACCATCGGTGAGACCCAGCGCGTGGATCTGCTCAATCGGCATTCCTGTCGACAGCGAAATCAGCTGATCGACGATGGACCTGTGCTCGGCGAATACGTCTGTCAACGGCCGTCCGAGATTCGTCGGCA
This sequence comes from Isoetes engelmannii, assembly GCA_011763485.2. Lineage (NCBI taxonomy): Eukaryota > Viridiplantae > Streptophyta > Lycopodiopsida > Isoetales > Isoetaceae > Isoetes > Isoetes engelmannii. The sequence goes on along the minus strand of JAANSK020287601.1, from coordinate 10,672 downwards.
GTGCCAGCTGATCAAGCATCAGTTGCACGGCGCTGAGCACCTCGAACAACTGAGACCAGCCGTAGCTGCGGACGAGCACTTTCTGCCCGCGCATACTGGCCTCGGCAACTGTCCGGCCTTCCAGGGTGATATCAGTGGGCTTGCCGAGCAGCTGGCGTGACTCTTCGATATCGCGTTGGCTTTGCTGCCGGTCTTCGTTCTTGTTCGTCATCTCAGCTCACCGTGATCGAGTATTCGTTGTTGCCTGAAGCGCCGCTCGGCACGAACAGCAGATCCATCGTCAAGTTGATGAAGCCGCGATCCTCGACGAATCGCGGGTTGGTGAACTGCAGGCCGGCCGTCGAGGCAATCGTCACGCGGTTGCCAACGGCGGTGCCGTGGCGGATCGACATGGGGCCGAGGGATGCGCTGGTGATGTCGGCCCACCAGTTCTTCATTGCGACCGGGGTCGCGCGCAGTTCGATGCTGCCGGCCGCCTTCCTCTCATTCAGACGAATCCGCCGCGAGCTGCCCATCAGGGCCATGCGTTCGATCACGTTGCCCGTGCGGAAGCTGAACGAGCGCACTTCCGCAGCGAAGCCGCGGATCGACACCGCCGTCGTGTTCTCGCTGTTGCACAGCACGGGATCGGGGGTGGTGGGCGATGCGAAGGCTGGAAGTGCCACGTCAGTCGGCTCGACATAGATGCCGAGGAAGTCGAACACCCAGATCGGGGTACCGTCCTCGGCGAGCTCGGCAGACTGGTCTCCGAAGCTGCCGAGAATCTTGTGCAGGGTGCCAGCCTGGTACACGTAGACGGTCGCCGTCGTCGCCCCGGACGAAACGGGGCTGTACACCACGCTGGTACCCGCATTCACGGTGCGGCTGTGCCCGCACGCCCGCTTGCAGGCATCCAGAGCCAGCGGAGGCGTGGTTGGGCCTGCCGTTCCATAGCCGACCATTTCCACTTCCAGTCGCACTTTCGCGAACGTGGCCCCAACCAGCTTGGCCCAGTTGCCGAAGTACGCCCGGATCACTTCGCGATCCACGACCGTCATTTCGACCGGCGTCAGATCGATCTTGCGACACAGCAAAGTGTCGTTTGCGGCAACGGGAAGCGCGTCGACTGTCGGCGTCGCTTCGGCCTTCACCAGCGCGCCACGCAGGCGGTATTCCATCGTCATGACTTGGCTCCTTTTCGCTTCGCATCGACCGCCGCCGCAGCAGGTTCGAGCAGCGGCTCACCGGTCACCGGATCGGCTGGCACCCGGCGTCCGTTCTCGATGACCACGTATGCGCCGCCGTGGCCGGTGTACTGGTCGTTGAACTCGGTGACGGCGGCGGCCGGCGCGATGTCGCCGGCCAGCTCGTTGTTCTGGCTGTCGCTCATGTCTTCCTGATCGTGTAGGTGGTCTTGAACTCGTCAGCCCACAGCACGCCGATCGTTGGCTTGGCGGCCACCACGCGGCCGACGACGTAATGCAGCGGGCTGTACTTTTCGGTGGGGCGCCAACCGAGCAAGTGCGCAATGACGGCGTCGCTGATCCTGGTCGCCGCGTCGTGCGCGCTGGCCATCGCCGCATCGCTGACATCGCGCACCCAGAATGCGATGACCACCGACTGCTCAATGCGCTGGGACACAGCGTTGACGAGCGTGTTCGGCTCAGCGCGCCGCGATCTCAGGTAGCAGTACGCGGCCTCCGAGAACGCGCCCTTGTCAACCGCCATCGCCAGCTCGGTCGCGCCGAGCACGGTTGCGAACTCGCTGAGCAGCCCCACGCGCTGAACGACCTGCGCGAGCATCAGTACGAGCCCCAATCGAAGCCGCTGCGGCCCTGGCCGCTACGTGCCGGGGATTGGCCGGCGATGGCCGAACCGTCGCCGCTGACGGCGGGCGCGGCCCCCTCGACGTGCGCTCGGCGCGCTGCCACATCGCGTAGCCAGGCGATGGCCGCCTGGGCGCGGTCTTTCGGTTCGCCCTCCGACATCACGCCGAACAGCTGATAGCGCGCCAGATCGCAGACCACGCGGTTTAGCTTTGAAGTCGGCGGCTCAACAGGCACGCGGTAGCGCCCGCTCAGGTAGCTGTCGACCTCGGCTTCGGCAACGCGGATCGCCGCCTCAACGTCGACGCCGCGCGCTTCCAGCTGCGAGATCTCATTGACACCGAAGGCAGCAACGAGATCGGCGCGCGAGGCATAGACCATGGCTTACTTGCTCTTGCGAGCCGGCTTGGCCGCTACAGTCTCGGCGGCCACCGCTGCGCCGACGTCCACCGAGCCGGTGTTGCCGCCGGGCGCGGCGGTCGTCTCGTCAACCGAGGTCGGCTTGGCTTCGCCCCCGGCCGAGGGGAGCTCGGCAGCGCGCGGGCCTGCGACAGCGTCGACGTCGGGTCGGGTCATCAGTGCAGCGGAGACAGCGTCCCCGGCACTGGACGCGACGGCAGGCAGAGATGCCGCCGCGCCAGTGCCCTGCCGGGTACCGCTCTCTCTCTCGTTGTATTCGGAACGCGACGAGGTGTCATTACCCGCGTCCTGGGCCGTGGACAGTGGCAGGTTGTGCAGGTTCATCCGAAACACGGCCTGGTCGATCGCCAGCTCGCGGAGCGTGTCCGACAGCGCGTTCCAGCCGGCGGCTGACAGGTTGCTGTTATGCCAGGCCGCGCGCACCACATCGCCCAGCGGCACACTGACACCCTGCACGGTGTACAGCACCGAAGGCTGGACGTTGGAGCCGAGCAGCATCACGTCGTCATCGATGTCGAGCGGCTGGATCACGCCCTGCTCGGTCAGCCTCTCGATGTCGGCTTGGGACAGATCGAGCTCGTGCTCGGTGCCCGCCATGCGCAGCGCGCCACAGGCTTTCAGGTTGTCGAGAATGCGGCAGCGGATCTTCATGGTGGACTCGGCAGTGGAGACGTGCGGCTCAGAAGCTGGTGGGCTTGGCGACCGAGCGCACCAGGGACATGAACCCCTTCTGGAGATCGGTCTGGCCGATGGCGACCCAGCGGGCATCGACGCCCGTCGGGTCATCCTTCGCCACCACCGCTAGGCGATGGCAGAGCGCGCCCACGATGTTGGCCTGCGCCTTGATCTCGTTCATCAGCTCGGCTTATTCGGCGCTGAGCTGGCGGTAGCCCGTCACCTTCGGCTGCTGGAAGGTTTCCATCAGGCAATCACGCTGGAGAACAGATAGCCGGCGTCCGGCGCGGCGACGATCTCCTTCACCTGCTCGCCGACGCGGATGGTTCGCGACCCCTTCAGGCCCTTCTTCGGGTCCATGAACTCGCCCGCGAACTTGGTGCCGAACTGCGCCGTCCAGCCCCAGGTGGGCTGGAACGTCTGCGCGGCCATCTGGCTGGTATAGGTCAGTGCCACGTTCTTGCCCCACACGCGGGCAAAAGACGGGGCCTGGCCTTTCCTGGCCGTGTTCAGACGGGCATTGCCAATCCAGACGTTCTGGACTTCCAGCAGGTCGGCGAGCTGCTGCCGGTTGATGAGGCCGTTGCTCTGGTCCGTGTTTTTCACCGCACGCACGAGCTTCGGGTGCTGGCGCAGGATGGTCCACACCGACTGCCCCATCGTGATGCTGTTCGGGCGCACCAGCGGTACATCGAGCGCCCGCAGCAGATCATCCTGCGGGTCCGAATTCTCGTAGTCGCTCCACTGGTCCGCTCCCGCCAGCGTCTGGCGGTTCGCGGCAACGTAATTCGCCGTGCTCTGCACGGCCGCAGCCACGCGGATCTCGCGATCGAGCATCACGAGGTTGGCCAGCATCATCGTCGCGAGCTGATCCGGCGCCAGCGGGCCGCCGTTGGCCGGCTTCGGCATCGCCTCGAAGGCGTCCAGATCGCGCTGCGGGATCGTGTCATCGAGGCCGTAGTCGTCGACGCGGTCCTGGACGTCCGAGCCCTCGAAGCTCACTTCGTTCGGCGCGCTCTTGCGGCCGACCTTGGTGTCCGGAACGGTGTACGCCTGATCACTCGCGTACTTGGTCCAGCTGAAGGTTTCCGCCACCGGGACACGCGGCATCACTTTGTCCGCGATCAGCTGGTCTTCGGTGTTCATGAAGCCGATCGCAATCGCGGTCAGCATCGGGTTCACGGTGAAAGGGGTCTTGGACATGGCTCAGGGCGCTCGCGTGTTCGATGGTTTCTGCAGTCGATGGAAATAGGTACCGAGCAGGCGCTTAGCCCTGCATCACGCCGGGGGCGAACAGCATCCGGTCCACATCGCCGGCCACCGCGTTGACCTCGGCGTAGCCGACGATCCGCACGTTGCTGCCGGCCGCCGGAGCCGCCGCCACCGCGCGGCCCTGGGCGTCGCTGGTCAGCGGCTGCCCACGGGTGACCGCACCGCCGTACTCCACCAGCGGCAGCCCGGCGCGGATCACGTCGACCCGTTCGCCGCTTGCCACATCCAGCTCCGCGTTCACGCCGATATGCAGGCTGGTCGCGGCCGAGCTGGCGACGACAGTGCCGTCGGCGCTGCCGAACGCGACGATGCGGTACTTGGCGATGGCGCCCTGGGCGATGTAGCTCTTCAACAGCAGTTCATTGGACATTGAGGTCTGGCTCCTGGGTCTTCTCGGGCGCTGCGGCTCAGCCGGCGCGCGAGACGTGGTTGACCGCTTCGGCGATCGAGATCGTCACGCCGGCCTTGGCCTGCTCCGCGACGTACTCGGCCGCCTTGGCGGCGATAGCTGCCGGGTCGGAACCGGCGGCGCCGACAGCGGTATCCGCGCCGCTATGAATGCCGCTCTCGATCTGCACCGGCAGGGCGTCGAGCAGTGCGTCGAACTGCGCAACGCGGGGCTTGGGGGTCTTGGTTCCATCCGCCGCCGCGAACTCGAAGGTCGCGCCGTCGTCGATCGAAGCGCGGAACTCGGCCAGGCCTTCCGCCTGCGCCGGCAGCAGGCGACCTGCCGCGACGTGACCGGCGATCAGCGACTGAGACTTGGTCAGGCGTTCGGCCGCGCTGAACTGCGCGAGCTTCGCTTCGGCAGCATCGGCACGCGCTTTTTCGACAGCGACTGCCGCAGTGGCGGCATCGAGTTGCTCTTGGGACACGTGTGGCTCCGGATCAACAGAAGAGGAAGCCGCTGCGAACGCAGCGGAAGGTGCGCGGCCAGCGGCAACGCCACTGGCGGAGGAGTCGTCTTTCGCTGCATCGGCTGCGAGCTGCTCGAGGCCGGTGATTGAGTAATCCGGCGTCACGCGATCTGCCGCCTCGAGGCCGAACTTCTCGATGAAGAACTCACGCATCCGGCGCATGCCGCTGGCGATCAGCTGCATGCCGTAGGCGCTGGACTGGGAGAACTCGTAGACGGCGACGCTGGCGGAATCGTCTGCCGCGAACTCGATCGGCTTCAGCCCTTCGATGGCCGGCGGGGCCGCGCCGAGAAAGCCGACGTGCACCAGCTTCGGCCCGGCCGGGCCATCGGCGATCTTCACGCTGCGATTCGGGAAGCGCTTCTCCGCCACCAGCTGCGCGAACTGCGGCTCCACGTCGGTGAACTTGGCGTAGAGCCGATCGGCCACGCGGCTCAGGCCGCCGCCGGTCCAGCCGTAAGCTGGCGCATCGGTCGCCGGGTGGCCGACGACGATCGGCGCAGGCGCAGCGGCGGAATGGTTGGCGACGATCGCGTCGAGGTCGGCCGTGGTCCAGGTCCGGCGCTTCCCGGACGAATCCACATGCGTGCCGGCAGCGAAGATCTCGACCAGGTCGTCGAAACCCTTGAAGGCGGCAGCCTTCGAAGCGGGGGACTGTGATGCAGTGCTCATGCCGCCATGTTGGGCGGCGGTAGCATTCAGGTCCGGGGGTGAACTTATTCGCCCGCCGTTGCAGCGGGTTCAATTCAGATTAGATGCCGATCAGACCGGCGTCAAAGAAAGGGAGAAGCGGATGTTGCCTTGCAGAAGCATAGGGGTACTGGCGGTCATCGGCCTGGCGCTGAGCGTAGTTGCATGCTCGGGGACCATTCCGGTGAATTACACGCCGCAGAACTTTGTTCGATTTGAAGCAAACACCGATATCGGCACATTCACCTACGCTCCATCGAAAACATCTCAAGAGATCGTCGAGCCGGCGAAGGCAGTGAATCCCGGCGCTTTCAACAATGCAGCACCACGCCGTCAATCGATCGCGCCAAACCAGATACAGAACACGGCGGCGGGGCAAATCTATCTTGGCGTCAACGTGGCGGACCTGGTGCAGCGAGCCACGGCACTTGAGCTGGAGAAGACGGGTTTCAAGATCGACGATCGAAGCCCGCTGCGATTGTCCGGCGAGGTGCTGGAGTTCAAGGCCGACGACCTCGGTTACAGCGTCGACTGGACCTACGCAGTGCGTTACGTCATTGACCAGAAAGGTGACGGCAGCATCCTTCTGAACGAGACCTACGTCGCCGAACCGAAGCGAACCGGCAAGTTCGGTCAGCCTGCCGACTATGCGCCGTCCGTCAACGAGATGATCTTGTCGGCCTACGACAAATTCATTCGCGATCCGCGAGTACAGGCGATCTTCGGACGGAAATAAGCGGCACAGAAAAGCCCCCGGCGCGATTCGCACCGGGGGCTTTTTTTGATCCGGCCGGTCAGGCCGCCTGCGCTACGAGCTGCCGGTCCATCTGCACGATGGCGGCTTCCAGCCGATCCCCAAGCTTGAGCGTGTCACCGGCGTGCGCTTCCAGCACTGCGAACAGGCCGCACAGCTCATCCACCTTCATGTCCAGCCCCTCATCCCGGCCATCGCGCCGGTCCGCCACCAGAAACTGCAGGCAGCGCAATGCCAGCTCCTGGTTGTGTAGCCGCAGAAGCATGTCGCTCATCAGCGCATCGGCTTCATCCGATGCTGTTCGAGCGCGGCTCATGAACGCACCGCTGGCTGGGCCAGCGCCAGGCGCACACGTTCTTCTTCCAGGTTGCGCTCAAGCGCGGCCCGCACCAGTTCCTCCGGCGGCGGATTGGCGCGGGTCAGCGCGTTCTCCTGGTACTTGCCGCGCACGATCTGGTTGACGGTCGGCACGGAGATGCGGGTGAGCCGGGCGATGTCCCGCTGCGGCATGCCCTGGGTGTACAAGGTCAGGATTTCCAGCTTGATTTCCGGCGTCACCTTCACGGTGCCGCGCTGGTTGAGTTCCAGCAGGCCCACATAGCGTTCCATCACCTGGTGCTTGTTGGCCTGCTGCAAGCTCACCTGTACGAGCTGGCCCATGTGGCCGGCGAGCTGGGCCATGTTCTGCTCGATGTTGCTCAGGCGGCCTTCGATGGTGGCCGGCATCTGCGCCACAGGTTCAACGTCAATCTGACGTTGAACCTCAGCCACCAACACCTTCTTCGCCCAGGCGCGGAAGTCCTTCGCGCGGGCCGTATTGGCGAACATCGAAAGGAGCACAGCGCCCGCCTGACTGAAGACGCGCACGTTCGGGTTCCCGCCCTGGGGGTTCGTCCTCAAATTGAGGATCAAGGTATCTCGGTCGCTGAACTCGTCCGCGTGACGCTGATAGACGGTCATGACCTTCTTGGGCTCGGAGTATCCGAGCGCACGCCCGATATCGAGCGCCTGAATCCACCGCTCGCCGTTGACCTGGTGAATCGTGATCTGCAAACCGCTGAACTCTGCTACTGCGTGGATGCCGGACATAGTTGTCTCCTGCTTGCGAGGAATGAACCAGCACCGCCGCGTTTCGACGCGTGGCGGCGCTGGTGGTCGGGAGGTTCGAAACCGCAAGCAGACGGCGGGCAGTTTTCCCGGACAGGTCCGGTGTTGTATCGCTGCCGCCCTCCCGACCGTAAAACGATCAGGCATAACAAAGCCGGCATGACTCTCGGGGCCGGCTTACCGCTGCTTGCGAGGTTTCGACGCCTCGGAGCGGATGTTGCGCCTGTTTTTTTCCGGATTCAACTTGCTGCCGGTGCGGGGTCTGCGCCGTCGATCGACGGATGCGGGTCAGGACCGGCGGCAAAAAGGTCGGCTGTGGCAAGCCCATCTCGCCGGGTGCGGTAGCGGGTCTGGGCGTGGTGGTGCCGGTCGTAATACAGATGGCAGCGCTGGCACATGGCTTTCAGGTTGCGGTCGTCGCAGTGCTCGGGGGTGTGATCCAGGTGCGCCACGGTGAGCACCACGCGGCTGCCGGTATCCGGGTGCGGCTCGCCGTTGGCGGCGCGGCAGGCCGGATAGTCCGGGCTGCCTTCGCAGCGGTTGCCGGCGCGCTGCCGGATGCGGGCGCTGATGGCCTTCCAGTTCGGCGGGTAGCGCTTCCGGTTCTCGGGCCGGATCGGCATCAGCGCTGCCCCCGCTCGGTCAGCGTGGTCCAGGCTTTGCCGTCGCGGTGATGCCACGCCCACTCGGCCGACAGGTAGCCCAGCACTTCAGGTGATTCCGGCAACCACTGCATGACAAAGCGCTTGCAGTCATCACAGATGAACCCGGCCGGCACACAGGCCAGCGTGGCGTAGCCGTAGCGGTCATGGCGGCAGAGCTCGTAAGGGTCCGCAGCCAGCGCCAGCGCCATTTGCCCGGCTGCGCGCTTCACGCGAACAGATCCCGCTGCCGCTCCGCCAGCGGCTCGCGCTTCGTGCCAGACAGCGGGCCAGCCTCGACGCGCCGCTTGATCATCTGCACCCAGCGCTGTGTCAGGTGGTACTTCATGGCGATCGTCCGGGTCGGCACCCCTGCGGCCAGCGCGGCGGCGATCTGCTCATCGCGCAGCTGCTGCAGGATGACGTCCGGCATCGGCAGCAGGATTTCGAGCTGGTCCGGGTACACGGTCAGCAGTGCATCGATGCCGGCCTGGCCCAGGCAATCGATCACGTCGCGGTAGTTCAGGCTCACGGTCAGCCGACCGCTGTGGTGCAGATCCCGCAGCCGCAGCTTGGTCCCGCCGAAGCGCTCCAGGAAGGCCACGGTGCGCGCCAGCCCCAGCGCCCGCACCAAGGCGCGCAAGCGTCCCGGTAGGCGCGCGAGATCGACGGACGCTTCCGCGTCGCTGATCACTTGATGGGCGGGCGCCAATGTCATTCAGGCGTTCGGGTCAACCCACGGCCACGGGCAGGCCGGTGCCGGCCGCAGATCGCCGCGCAGCCAGCGCAGCGTCTGACTCATCGGTTCGCTGTACTTCGTCAGATCACGCTTCGGGCTCAGGCCGAACATCACCACGGCTGCCGTAATGGCATACGACCAATCCAGGCCGTGCCGTTGCAGCTCGTCCAGCAGTGCTGTCGCCAGGCGCTTCTTCGCTTCGACTTCCAGGGCCGTGATCAGCGCATTCAGCTCGCCCAGGCTCGCGAACTCGATGCGCGTCTTCCGGCCCTTGGTCATCCGCGTCAGGATCGACTGCGCGTAGGTCCACGGCCGGCCGGCATCGGTCAACAGCGCCTGGATCTTGGTGATTTCCTTCCGGGCCTTGGCGTCGGTGTTGTGCGGGCGGCCTGGATAGACAGGCTGCTGCCGTGCCCGGTGGGCCTCCAGATGCCTGATCAGCTTCAGCCGGCCCGGCGCATCCAGCTGCGTTGACGACTCGACGTCCGGCCCGCAGACCGACGCCAGCACAGCCTCGTACTGGTCGCGATCGAGGCCGAGCTGGTCTTTCAGGATGTGGATGCGGCCGATCTCTCGCTTGCGGGCGATCTCGGCCGGCGCCAGTGCCTTCGATGACGGCTTACGGGCGGCAGCGGACATCAGTCGACGTCCGTCGAAGACGCATCAGATGCGCCGACGCTGACGTCGCGCAACTGGTCGCGCAGCGCAACTGCGATTCGCTGCGCCATGGTTTCACGGCCCGGCTGAGGCGCGTCATGAGCGATCTCGATCGACACGCCGCCATCAGCCTGGTCGGCGATCGTGACGGTGCAGGTCGCCATCACACGCTCGCCACGTCGAGCGAGATCGGCCGGTATTCGGCGGTATCGCCCACGCGCTCATAGAAGCGGATGTACGGCTTGCTGCTGGCGACCTGCACGGAGTCGCTGATCGCCTGCATTGCGGACTGCCACTTCGCGTCCTTGATATCCAGGCCCTTCAGGCCCAGCACGCGTCCGGTGTTGATCTTGCCTTCCTTCCCCACGGCGAACGCGTCATCGACGAGCGCCATGATCTTGGCGTCGCTGCCCTGTCCCCAGGTCTGGATGCACTCATCGATGAGTGTCTTTGCCGCCTGGAGCCGTTCGTCGAACACGATACTTTCCTGCATCTGTCGAACGACCTTGTATCGGCCGTCAAACGAGACTAGGGTCACGTTGCCCTTTGCGCCACCGAGCTTCGCGTCGTACTGCTCGGCCGACAGCCGCACGAACGCCTCGACATCACCGAATGCCGCTGCCTTGAAGCGGGCCAGCGCAGCGGACTGCGCGAGAGCGGCAGCGATCATCTCTTTCACCAGCTGGTCGCGGGTGCGATCGATCGGCTTGATCAGGGATTCCGGCGTGAGGCCGCCCTGGGCGTTGCGCCAGTAGCCGGCCGGGATGGATTCATCTGCTGCCGGCGGCACGGCGGGTACTGCGGTATTTGACTTGGACATCACTTCACCTCGGGGATGGATGGACGGGCGAACGGCCCGGCCGGGCTGGAGAAACCGCACGAATCGAGAGGGACGGCTGAACACGCCGCCCGAATCCCCCCGAAACGGCATCTGAGAGCGATTTGAAGGCCGCGAGCGGCCACAGGGCCGTGCGACGGTGGCGGGGCGGCGCACC
>JAANSK020287590.1:0-10655 GCA_011763485.2 Isoetes engelmannii | reverse complement strand
AATTGGGGTTCATGATGGTTGGCCACACACATGATGATATAGATGCCTTATTTGGCAATTACTCTACTCTTATGAAATGTTCAGATGCCCACACCATTCCAGAGCTAATGCAGTTATTTCGGGAATGTAATAAGCAGAAGGCTCAAGCGCCTTATCTTGTGCACGTGGTCCCTGTGCTGCCAAATTCAGATATACAACAGTTTCTGAATTTTGGGGAGGTGCTTAATAATTGGAGGTCTAAAGGAATGTTACTTGTACTCGGGGACTTTAATGCTAGAACAGAAGGGGAACAAGCAAAGTTAATAAATACAATTGATTCAGAGTTCGGGGAAGTAAAAGAAAGGACCGGATTCTCTCGAATCTCAGATGACCGTAAGGAGATAGGATCGCAGGGCAAATGGCTAATTGAGGTTTGCTCGGGGGCGGGAATGGTGATAGCGAATGGGATGAAGAAATGGAGAGGATCAGGAGGGTTCACGTGTCAGACATACGCAGGAAGGAGCATAGTGGATTATGTGATCATAGACCCACAATACATAGATCAAGTAAGAGACATGAAACTGTTGGATTGGCCGGTGGGGACAAGAAGAACGCATAAACCAATCAAAGTGGTCATCAGGGCAGAAGAGAATGTGGACGAGATGGAAGTGGAGGATGATCAAATCAGGTACAAAATGGATAACAACAAATCAGATTGGTTTAGAACCGAGATAGAAGCATTGACAGAAGGCACAGATTGGGAGAATTAAACTTCGGATGAGTTTGGGAAAGAGATAGACGACATGCTAACAAAAGGATGTGAGAAAGTATTTGGAAGGGTGACCAAGAGAATGGGATTCAAAAAAGGGTTCCGGTCAGCAAGATGGTATGACAGAGAATGTAAAAAGGCAAAAAGGGAGGTGAAAGCGTGGGAAGGCACGGGTAGATATGGAGAACTGGAAAGGAGATACAGCAAGATGTTGAAATTCAAGAAGAGAATTCACTTAGCAGATTTACAAAAGAAAAAGGTGTTTCAAATCAGGAGTCAGCCTAGGGATTTTTGGAAGGTCTTCAAGAGGAAACAAAGCATCAACAGATTGAATGATAGGGGTAAATGGAGAGACCATTTACTAAAACTATATAATTCGGGTGACGGGAAAATTTTAATCCCTGAAGGTAGTACACAGGGGGGTTTCAGTGAAGAGGAGGTCGGGCGTGCACTATTTAGGCTCAGTAACAACAAGACACCGGACCTTCTGGGTTTCACAACAAATATATTTAAGGCAGCAGGGGATAGACTTATTGAGCTGGCCACAAGGGCATTCAATTTAGCACTAAGAGAGGGAATTCCGGGAAGCTGGCAGAATAACAAGGTAATTCCGCTGTTGAAAAGGGGAGATCCTCTAGACCCGAACAATTACAGAACAATAATGGTTAGCAGCTGCATGGCAAAATGGTATAGCAAGGTCATAGAACTTCGACTGACTGGATGGGCAGAAACAATCCAGAAACAAGCAATTGAGCAGGCGGGGTTTAGGCCTAACCACTCCACAGTGGATCACTTGGTTAGGCTGAGAGTGCTTATCGAATCATCTAGAGCCAAAGGGAAAAATTTGTACTGTTGCTTTGTAGATTTCAGGAAAGCATTCGACACGATCCCAAGAAATAAATTGTTGGAAAGATTGCAACAATTGGAATTACTACATGAACTTTTGTTAGCAATAGCAAGACTATATGAGAAAGTGGAGGCAAAAATGGGCCTGGTGGAGGACGGTGTGGAATATGATATTGGTGTCAAACAAGGATGCCCGTTGTCACCAAAGATTTTCGGGCTCTACATTGATGCAATCGGAGATTTTATCAGAGGAAGGCAAGGTGACAGATATGCACCAGAGCTAGGGGACATGAAGATACCTAATATGTTATATGCGGATGATTTAACCCTCATGACAACAGAAGCTGGGGAACAAGGGAATCTGCTGAAAATTTTGGAGGAATTTTGTGCTGCGACAGGCCTGACAATCAACCTTGGAAAGACAAAAATAATTAAATTCGGGAACTATGGGAAAGACGATTCAGTCGCCAACTATGCAGGTACACAAGTAGAACGAGTAGAAGCCTACAAATATTTGGGGTACAATACAGGGATGAAAAGGACATGGAAACAAGGATTGGAAGAAAGATGGCAGGTAGCGATTAGAAATTACTATGTATGCAATCGGTATGTGCAGAACATGCCATAAATGATTGGGGAATAAAGCGACAGATGTTCAACATGACGGTGTTGCCGGCAATGCTCTATGGGGTAGAGGTATGGGGGTGCAGTACAGCAACCACAGGATGGGCGAAGGCAGAAAAATTAACCAAGCATTTCCAATGCAAGGAATTAGGAGTTAAAAGTTCGACGCAGGCGTCAATACTGCTGCTGGAAACAGGCTTAATACCATTTGAAATAATCGGTCTTGTAAGGGCAATATCATTTCTTGTCAGGAATATGGGAGATCAGTCCAAGAAAATCTATATCTATCTATATATATATACTAATAAAGGAATAGCGAAAAGCATGCGAACTTGTATTCCACAACTGTGGACCGTTGGTTTTATGGGCGGTGTAGATTCTTCTGGCACACGAGCGAGGTAGTTATCTCCCTTTGGAACGGGGCGTGCTCATTGGTTTCCCTTCTCCTTCGTACTGCGTCATCCTGCCTGGCGGCTTGGCTCCTTGGCTCACGACCCATTACTCTCTCAAGGTGCTTTTTCCCATGGCTTTGACTAATTTCGTTATCATAGTGAAGAGTAATTTCCAAGCCCTGGTTCTTGATCATCTAATTTCTAATCGTACAAGCTCTCATGCACGTTAACATCTAGGCTACAATTTCTCCGTCATGAGCAGGGACTAATTTCATTTCTTCTTGCTACCGTAGTTGTTGCTGATTTGATTTCAGTGCATTGGAACATTTTCCTTAACCCGGATCTTGTACCCATGCTTCGAAATTACCTTACAAGCTACATGGAATAAATTACCGGAGGTCCACAAGAAGATACCAGATGAAGCATATCCAAGCTTGACAGCATTCAGCGTTGTCGGTAACAGATCCCTTGGCTGTGCAACATCTTGGTTGTAGGAGTCATTTTCAGTTGGTTGTAGGAGTCATCTTCAATTTCGTATCTTCTTTGTTGCTTTGACAATTTCCAGTTTCCAATAATGTATTCTTGGTGGTTCGGTTTGCTAGGTCTGTCATTCTTTCTTTCCTTCTGTTGCAGTTTTCATCTTTTGATATCTTATAGTGTTCACGTTTGTCTATGTCTGTCTTCTATTCCGGTTTGAGCCTTCCTCACGCTTTTTTCAATCTTCTCTTGCTAGGCAAGATTCACATAAGTCTTTGCAAGATTCATTGTGAAGATAGGCGTAAGGATGTGGCAAGGCATCTGCACGCTCCACATAGCGCATTGAAGTTCAAATACTTCGATATCTCTGGTGGACTATGCAATTGGTTGCCCTGAGGTAAAGCTATTATCCTCTTGCTATGATGCTTGAATTATGGGAATATCATTGCTGGGCCGCTAGCTTCTTGAGCAAGGTTGTATCTCTCCAAAAACTCAAGAAATGGTTTACAATGATTGGGCATTTTCTACTAATGGTTAGCTAACCATGCCATTTACCTCTTTGCCTTCCATGAAACTATATTTGCAGCCACTACGTCATATACATTTAATGCAAGAGCTTCAACACATACTAAGGCCTGCAGATGCTAAGAATAGCTTCCAGATTATATTGCACAATTCAGAGATTTATAATTCTCTTTAAGTACCTTGTGCTAATGCTGGACTATGAGCTGCTTTTCTACGAGGAAGACGAGCCGAGAAGGTATTGTTGATTCTCCCAAACACATAAGCCTTTTCTGCTGAGATTAATATGTTAGAAATATTTAGTCAGTTGGAATCTTGGAGCTGCATTTGCGGTAGCATTCCAGTTTGTATGCTGGAATACAGGAATTCTACCGACGTCTCCAACATGCTATGATTAGACGTGACCCATTTTGTATATGCACACAAGATGATGATGATTCTTAGGTTGAATATTTCCTGCAATGAATATTTCGGAGAGGTCTGCAATGCTTCTTCTTAACGAAAAAAGATGTATGATTTTTAGTTTTCAGACCTGCAGTTAAAAATTTACTTGACTTCTAAATTCCCCACTGCTTCTCAATGCAAGCAAGAACATGTAGAGCGTCTGTGCTGATTTACCAAGGAGTATAATCTTTTGTTGAAGTAATTATTTGCTTGGGGCAAAGGCCAGAAATATTAATAATTCTTTTGCTATATTTTTATTTTAAAGATTCCTCAAGTAATATATGCTGGTTGCAGCATGCTATATGCTAGCTTTGGATACGTCTCATGCTGGTTTTGTTTGACCATTTGGATATTGATCTTGCAAAGGGTGCAAAGATCTTCCTCTTAGTTCTCTACCTATTTGCCATATTGCCACCATCATGAGAGCAGTGGAGTTTAGCCTAAAGGTCTGTATGGAGGATTGCAGTACGAAGCTGAAATTGTACAGTGTTTCAGACTCTGAGGAGCAAGTTTATATAACCATCTCTACAGAAAGGGTCATTTGAAGATGGTTTGCCTAAGGCTATTGACCCTGGTATAATTAGTCCTTCGATGGTTCACAGCAAGATTTGTGCTGGGACAAAGATTTGGTAAAGAAATAGGTGTTTTGGACTTGCACAGACCTTATTCGGCCTGGAATCTTGAGCAGTCTTTGATGTTGTGTTCGTCTTGGTTCAGTATGAAATAGTTCTGCCATTGATGATGCAATAGCTCTTAACTTTGATGCTCAGGTACATATAAAATGTTTTCATACTATTGACTATTGATTGCCCTTTGTGCAGCATTTAGGAAAAATATTAGCAAGGGAACAATCTTATGTCCTAGGGATAGCTTCTGCATTTACTGTGGCAAGCATCTTCAAGATTCGTCAAGATTAAGGTAATTGCGTGATGCTACTACAAGATACAGACCTAAACGTAGATCTATTCAGGGGCATGTCTTCTTAAAAGGTTCCCTTTATGTCTTCTTACAGTCTTCTTAGGTTCTTAAAACTTCTTAGGTTCTTAAAATTTTCTTAGGTTTTAAAACTTCTTCCTTCCCTTTTATATTGCAAATCGAAGGCTGCAGGTTCAGGTTATGCATTATACATATGTTCCCTTGTGTCTCAATGGATGAATCAAATATATGGTAATTTTGTCATGCCAATAAATGTACATGCCCTCTCTGCTGGGGCTATCTTTCTGTTGGATCTTAAAAAATATTATGAAGTATTATGACGATGTAGCTCATAGGCCTCTCAAGAACTTGATTCTTTTTAATAATTCTGAACGAGCTACCATTACTGCAGAGGAAGCAGCAGAATGAAAGATCCATCAGGTACCGAAATGCAAAATCTCTTATTACATTGCTACATTTGGACAACATCATTATTGTAATTTTGTTTTGCAAATTTTAAAATTGGACAGTTCCAATCTGTTGCCCATTTGTTTCTACTTTTGGCACGGCCCATGTAGCATTTCACGACTGATATAATAATAATAAAGGTGAATGAATCAGAAGTATTTAAGAGAATTGTTTGAGGCCCAAGGCTATGTTAAACTCATGTGTGTATTCTGCTTGCTATGTGGGATTAAACATTCATGCCTTTATAAAGATATTTCTTTCTAGATATTGTGTCGTGTTTGCTAAAGCTATGAAGCATGGCTATGTGGCTGTTAAGGATTTGACGGGTGTTTATCAGAACTCAGTTTGGAACTTCCATTGAAGCCTTTGGTCCCTATAAACTTCCATGTCCGCAACACCATTCGTTCCTAAAGCCTAGACATATGATGTCATTTACATTGTTTGAGGGTCAAAATGACATTGAGAAAAGAAAAAAATTATGCCCAGTGCTAAAGTATAGGACATTACAAAATATAGTGCCAAAATTTTGCTCTCAGCTAGAACATCACAAAAGATCTCTAATATACATAGCTGGCATCACCTAAAATGTTGTCCACGTGATGCTTAGAGGTAGTAAAAAAGGATGGTATTCAAGTGCATGCTTAATCTAATTGAGTGTTGAGCTCTTATTAATATGTTTCTTAAAACACACAAAAAATGAAATGATGCTCAAGCTATGCCAAAAGTATATTGAAAAATAAAGCTCACGCTTAGCACATCATAAAGGAAAATGATACTCTCATCTCCAACCATGCATGGTTACTTTGTTTTTTTTTTTTTAATTTGTCACACCACACACATGTTCGCGGCATGGCTAACAAGCTTCTAGACAACGAAGATGCTAGCTATACAAACACACAAAAAACTTTTACGTTCGGCAATGCTGGGCACACAACAAATATTATCAACCCAACAAGGCCTAACACATAAACAAATTTTATCGAATCTTGGGTAAAAAGAGATCCTGCAATTTCTATTAAACATTAATGTTTTCTAACCTATTCTTTCATATGCTTCCAAATTTTGAATAATTATGTCTCCGACTTAATACCGTTTAAATTTCCACCTTATTGCTTAAATTCCAAGCCCACAAAATTATTACTGCAATGCAATTGTCGCATAGTTCTTATTGAGCTTTGTGGGGATTACATTGGCAATTTATCTGCTTCACACACTGCAATTTTGTAGATTAGACGTGGAATTCTCTGAACGATAATACTCAAGTCTAAACATGTCAATAATAGGATGGTGTCAATTAAATAACTGATCCTATACTATGTAGGGCTACCTATGTCATTTCATTGACATCATAACTTACACTACCTCAATCACTCCCCTCTTACTTCTAGCATCAATGAGGTATCTTATGATAATGTAAGGTCTATAACTATTTAGCTTAGTACTTAGGCAATTGCACACATACCGGACAAATACAATGCACATAAATCTGTGGTTCGCTAACATATTTTACGGGTTTGCAGTTGGTTTAACATTATAATACGTTTCCAATTTATGTCTAGCAACCTGGGCAGTCATTTCTTCTACACAAGGTCTTTCTAAAGTAATCCAAAAAATATTAATTTTTCAACTTAATGCCCGACGAAAAGCCCAGCAACGCTGGGCACTTTTTCTAGTTAGTACATAAGGCAATAGAGGTGTCAAAAAGAATGGCGGATAATGGTGAAGGGGGGTGGATAGCGGATCTAGAGGATTGGGCAGCAAAATTCGACTGTAACCTATGGGACAAAGTGATGTTGGGGGCGAATAGGGGCACGAAAATACAGATCAGAGAGGATCTGATGAAAGTCTGGCTAGGAGGGCAACCGGATACAAAACTGAATCTATATAGGCAAGTCATGAATAGAGAAGGGGTAATGGGGATACCTGTATACTCGGATTGCAGCCAGGGATAGGTAATGAAGTTGACATGCTTCAAACTAGTTTTGTTCCTATGTCCATTAACAATGAACTCGCTAGCTTTGAAAGTAGTGATTCTGGAAAGGTTTGCTGGAATGAGAAGGAATCTGATTGATCATGTTGAATTCGAAAAGATCTTGAAGGCTACTCCTTTTTTGGAGAAATATTTTCCTTCTAATAGGAGATTCAAAATTCCAGTAAGCTTATGACTTTTTTCGTGCTTTATAACCCTTTTCTAAGTTTTTAACTAATTTTATAACCATTGCAGGTGGTCAGTTTGCTGGTGCTAGTTTTACTAACTGCACTATCTAGTTTCAGCTTCCAAATTCAGTGTCTGATTCAAACATGATGTCTTCAAAATCAACTTTTCATAGTGATTCGAGATTGCCATGATCTTCAGATTGATCTTCATCATCTTCAAAGTTTTTGTCCAGAATGTTAACTTGCAGTTTCGAAAGCTTTTAAGAAGCTTCGAAATGGAAGTTCCTACTTTGAAATTGTAGTTCTAATTGCAGTACTTTCTGAATGAGAAGTAGTGTTTCTTAATGTAATGAAGGTTAATGGGAATGTTTATGATTGGAAGTAATGAAAGTAGTGTTTCTCTTAAGTTTCTTAAGAATGTGCTTAGTAAACCTTAAGGAATTTGTTTTCTGACTTACTTAAAGGAAACCTTGGCGGTGCAGTAGCTGCGCCGCCAAGTATATTCAAAGGTCAAAATTTACTTAAAATAAACATTAGCCTAAAAAACCAGAAACTTAGTGGTCCTCGTAGTTTACTGAGATATTTTGAAATAGTTAGGATGTTGTTCCAATATGTTAAGATGGCACTTAAGATCTATTGTCTATAACGAGTTATGGTCTAGGTGGGAGTGATAGTGGTTAGTTCAAGCATGGAGGGCTAGTGTAAGATCGATAGATGCCTTGATGCATGTAGCATAAGATCTAGGTTAAAGTCGCATTCTCTTCCATGGCATGGAAGAATGGTAAGCTTCAACTTGGTTAGATCCATTTTAGGGTATTCTTGAGATTTCAGTTGGGCCCTTCCATGATGCCATGGCAATGCATAATGCTTATGTTCTTCCTTTATTTGAAACTTAGGTTTAGGGCATACATTTATACTCTTAACATCATGTAATTCTTGGATGGAGGACTGGGATATGATCGTGAAGAGGATCAAACGCAACTGGTAGGCTAGTAAATGATTGACGGATATTTCGAAAATACTCCTTAATTGAAGTGCAGTAGCTACCGGATATAAGGTGGAACAAGGAAGAAGGAAGAGATTCTACATGTAAGGGCGATGGCGGATATTGAAAGTGATTATGAATTGGCATTTCAAATACAGATGAATTATGTGTTAGCTGCATCGTTAGGGATAGGGATGATGGAAGATGTAGCGAAAGTAGAAGCATGCACATCAAGAGACGGAGAATTGATAGAAGTTGCAGCGAATCAAGAGACAGAGTTAGAGGAATGGCAGAAGGAAGAAGAGGGGAGGTTGGCTGCGGTTCATGAGGCTAAACTGGAGGGCCAAAAGCTCATGCATATCCAAAAAGACCGTTCACTTGCAGAGCCAACGTTCTTAATGCAATGCCCTTTCTAGTTAGCTATAAGCACCATTCTCAATCTGACGAAGAATGGCTACAGATTTACTTTGAGAGGGAAGATGTTGTTTGTCAGTCCAGCAAGAGGGAAATATGTGTATTATGTGCAGAAAATAGAAACGAGAGGGACATGGTGACTCTGCCGGAATGCAAGCATAGATTCTGCTCCTATTGTGTTGGAAAATACTGCGAGATAAACATTGAAGAAGGAAAAATGCTCGTTTGTCCTGAGATCAACTGTGGTTTAGAAATGGCGAAGGAAGAGGTATGTGGGTTTATTTCTATGAAGCATATGAATATTTTTGACAAGCATATGGTAGAATCTACAATTCCAGTGAAGGAGAGGGTGTATTGCCCCTATAAGGATTGCTCCGCTTTGATGAGCAGATCGTTGGAGGATGGGGCACAGAGATTAGATTGTGTTGAATGCAAACGACCGTTCTGTTTGACATGCCAGGTTCCATGGCTGGCACCATGGTTTAAGCTTCAAGATCAGGATGGTGCAAAGCTTTTTGTTCTCTCTCAATCCAAACATTGGCGTCAATGTCCTCGTTGTGGTTACTTTATAGAGCTTGTTGCTGGCTGTAACCACATGACCTGCAGGTATTTTCCTTTCCCAAAATCATAAACCCTAAACCCATAGTCTTTCTTCTCTACCTAGTATATTTCTTAAACCCTAAACCCATAATCTTCCTTCTCTACCTAGTATATTTCTTAAACCCTAAACCCATAATCTTCCTTCTCTGTCCAGTATATTTCTTTCTTATGCTGTATGGCTTTTCTTATGTTTTTTCTTCCTGATTTGCAGATGTAACTTCCAGTTTTGCTTCAACTGTGGCCAGGATTGGACCAACCATAAAAAGTGCCTTTGTGATGCTTGGAAGGAGTCCAACATTCTCTACTAGTTTTCTGCATATCTCCTAAACCATCTTTCTGCCTTCTATAAGAGCTGATTGCAGTAAAAAGGGTGTAAGATAGAGCAGAAGGCGTTCATCAAATTTTCACCGCATGTAATGTTTCACATGACATTCCATCATTAAGCATCTGTTTTCCTTTTGTATGATAGTGGATGGTTTTCACCAGATTCTGACTAATCTTATGTTCTAAGACATTCACATGAGATTCCATCTCAAGAATCTCCATGTTTACATGGATTACTAAACTCAAGGATCTTTGGGTTCTTTTTTCGGATCTTCGGGTTCTTTTTCTTAATTTGTAAATGTAACAACACTACATAACAACTTTCATCCTAGCTCATCCAAACTACAAACTCAAGTGTTCCGTTGGAGCTTATGTACCTTGTAACATCTAATCTGTGTGTTCAAAGATCAATAGAATATACTGGTCTCTAATTCTTGTCATAACCGTACATTAAATTTATGTATCCCAATTTCAAGGTTTATTATAATGCTTTGGAAGTAGATATGCAAAACATATAGCAGATATTCAAGGAACAATTGTTTGGTTTTCTAGTTGACCCATTTGGAGAGCTTTAGGCTGCTTCCCAAGCAAAAAGTTGAAACCTATGTCTAAAAGGGAATCTTTTACTTGCATGCAACCGCCTAAAACCTATTGCCTAATATAACTAGGTGCTTTCGCACAGAGGGTTGCCTCCGAAGGAAAGCAAATTTTATATATGCATTGTAATAGCTCTAAGCTT
>JAANSK020287579.1:0-10656 GCA_011763485.2 Isoetes engelmannii | reverse complement strand
AAGGTAGTTGCACAAGGCAGGACTCGAACTCACAACCTTCTAGTTGCAAGCAACACGCCTTAGCCAAGTGCACTAACCATTTTCATGTGATATTATCTTTTGGCATCTTCTATATATGTGCGGTAGCTTCCTGGACATCCTGGAACCTTTTGGACCCTTTTTGGACCTGCATGGATGTGCAACACTTGGCAAGATCTCATGCAGTGGTGTACATATATATAGAGGAGCCTTCTTTTGGTTGAACTATTCCGGTTCAACACCAGTCTTGAGCCTTCTAGCATCCGCCTTGTTTCCTTGTTCGCATTCGAGCCATTGTATTCTTGATTCATTCATTCTATATCAGATTCTTTGGTATTTCCTATGTATTTCTCTGTATTCCCTGCGTATTTTCTCTATTCTTCGCGTAGGTTCATGACAGTTATGAAGCTAATGGATATGGTATTTTCGTTCGGCACCTCTTATGCTTTCAGTTCACATCTCCGAAAGACTACAGCCACTGCTCAGGATGTTTCAGCCTGTCTGCAAAGTGTGCACACGAGGAACAGATGGAGTGGACTACCTTAACCAATGTTCTATGCCAGCCAACGCCATTGTCACGTTTCCCTCTGTTGTTATTCTAAGGCCTTGACTGTCAGTCAACTCCCTTGAGTCTGAGCCTAGGATAGGAACCCTTATTTTTGATGCATTATGTATGCTTATGGCGATGTTCAAATAGTGTTGCTGGATGAGGCCCTTCGTGGTGGTATATTAGTTATATGTATTATTGTTGTGTGCTAATGTGTAGATATGCCTCTGTTATAAAGGAATATCTTCGAGGAGGACTGGGCCATTGACACATCCATGTCCTTCACTTGGGCACTTGGCCATTCCAAGTGATCCATGCTAGACGGAGGGCCTTTCTTGGTGATGGGGTAATCCAAAAGCTTCCCGTATTTAGATGATGGGAGCATCGTATAGGTTTTAGGATCGTCACACTTAGCCTACTACTGGACCCAAGACCCTAGGATGACCTTTTAGCTCTCTGTTTGGAAAGTGCCCACCGTTTGTGCTTAAAAGCTTGGGTCCAAGAGCCGTCTTCACTAGTAGCATGTGGAGAATCCGCCAGCAATTCATACAAAGAATCCGATTTAGCAGCCAGAGCCCTTAAAAGGAATATGGAGGTGCCATGGGAGCTGAAATCAAACAAGGATCAGGTAGGCTGAGTAGATTAAGTATCTTAGTCACCTAAAATGGACCATTCTAGGTGGATTACTACCCTTCCATTTCTCTTAGATTTCTCTTAGAGCCCGAAGAACCACCCTGCATTTCTAGATTGGTCAACGAAACGTAATTTGTAGATGTATGATTATTTTAAATGAGGATAACTATTGTTTATTTTGTTTATGAAAGATGGTTGAATACTCTGTTCCGTTGCATCAATTATGTATTGGAAAGAGGGGTAGAGACTGAGAGGCCTTGTAAGAGATGCTTCTAGTGAAATGCCTTAGTTTATCCCCATAAATTTGTCAAGTGCACAAGAGTCCACCTGGCCGTTGGTCGCGTGTGTTCACGGGGATGAATAAGAGGGGCATTGTCCAGTGCAGTTGATACCTTAGTGTGAATTGTCTCAAGGGGAGCACTGCAGGCTAGGGCTAATAGTCTTTCACTGCATGCAGGTAGAGTGTGGACTCGATATCTGCTACATGATGCGTCAAAAACTGCATTGGCATTGCACTGCCTGGATGAGACGAGTTCCCATGCTTACCTCATGGAACGGGGGAGATGTTAAATCGATTTTTGGCCAAAGAAAGAGTTGCTTAGCCCGCCAAGACAACAACAATCCATAGAACAATAGAACATCATTACAACAGATAGACACATTTTTAACGTCCACGAAAAGGTCATAGAGTTTATGCCACACAACACACCCAAATAGGACCTGCCCCATATTGTACATGGCTGAAGTGGATCTTTTTACCACTAACTTTACAATTATCACGACTACTTTTACATCGAAGCGTTGGATCTATCACAAAAAAAGTATAATAACAGTAGAACAACGAACAAACTTGTGTGAGCAACAAAATACACATTGAGATAGGGGCTCGATGGAGTAAACAAAGACTTGTAGCATTTCCATTCTTTTGCAATACAACAATGACATCTTTAAGGAAAGCTTGTTGCAACAATGACATAAAGCTCATTGAAATTAACGAGGGCAAATACTACAAGGGTTTTTTGTTGGATTCAAAATCTCAAAACTTTCCGGTTCTTGTGTTTATAGTAGAGTTACAATGGAAGATGTAATAGGTAAGGAGACGTCATTACAACATGCAAGGGGCTGGTCGAGGGCTCGTTTATCGATGTAATAATCATGTCTGTAAGCAATTACCAGCTGGATATAGCAGTTTTGCAGTTCATGAAGAGGTAAGAAGAGATGACAAGCCACTATAATTGCCATATCCTGATGATAATCTAGACTTTAAGAGACACAATGAGTAGATATTCTGACTACTTGTCATATGAAATTGTAAATTAGGTTTTACATGAGTAGATATTCTGGATAGGATACTTTTGTGTCATATTTATGATTTATCAAAGATTGAAACTTGATTTACTACTTGGTTGTATGATTTTAACTATATGCATCTCATGTCCTTGAAAATGTAAGACTTCAAGTCAATGACACGAGACAACTATCAATAATAGATAGACGACCACTATCACCATCAACATCAATCTCATATATTGGTCCCATGTGAATACACAACAAGTACTCTCATTACAACTGAAACTTCTAAAGGATTTGTTGAATTGTTGATTGTGACCACTTTAAGTATATTGACTTGATGATCACTTTGATGATCCAACCTTCTAAGAGGGTGCGCAGTCCTCATAGTCATTGTAAGTATCAGTATGATAATCAGAAGTATTTCACGTGTCTTCTGCTGCAAAAGTTTGCATTTTGGGTACCTAATCACATGGGACATAATCTCTGTCACTTTGCATCATCAGATGGGTGTTTATACCCATAAATGTTGACGCTATCCACTTTTAGCGAGGCAAACTCTGTCAACTTGCAAAGGTTATAGGACAAAAAAGGAAGGGATATTGGGGAAAGAAAAAATGCAAAATCATGATTCCAAGCTTGGTTTCGGGACAACAGAGTTGTCGTATCTTTCCTTGGAAGTATGATATTCTTTTGTATGCTTTGTTAGAAGGAGACAAAGAAGAGCATTTCTAACATCCACTAGAGACCACCTAGTCCGAGCATTTTAAATATTGGCTGATGTTATGCTAGAACCAGGGGTACATCCATGGCATATCTGGCGAGGGTAGGGCCCAACAAAGCAATGTTGGTGTGATGTGTGTGTCATATGTCCAATCAAATCACATGCTGCCAATATAGCATGACGTAAGAAATGTTTCTTCTTCTTCCTCTTCCTCTTCCTATTCCTCTTCCCAGGGGTTTTTTCATCCGGGTTGTAATACGCTTGCTGTTTATCTTGTACAGGTCCCATAGGCCAATTGACCTCCGTGGACGATAAAAATCTTATTCTATTCTATTCTTCCTCTTCTAAAAGACCCAGTATTTCTTTGGGGAAGTTTGAGGTTTCAGTGGTTCTAACACAAATAGTGGCCAATATTACCACCTAGTCTATATGCACAAGTTTGTTCATGTGATGGGACTCAACCTAAGACCCTATGATCCCAACAAAACATGGAAGGGCTTATCTGTCTATATCTATATATATTGACTATCAGAGGATCCAAAAATCACCAACCTCTTTCAAGTACAACACTACTAAGATGCACTTTTTTCGGCCTTGTCCAAATCGTACTAGCAAAAAGGACCTGTCCTCTCATTGAAGGCCTGGCCCTTCATTTTTCTTGCAAACGGGTTAGATTCGACCTTTTGTTTTAACATTCCAAAGCTTCTGGCTGACTCCGTCGGGCTAGAAGAACAGAGGTAATCCAGCAAATTTTACTTTCCTGTTAAATGTTGCTCTTGGATGCAGCTAGACACAAGTTTTGGGCTTTAACGTTGGGTTTAGAGCAGAAGAACAAGCAAAAGAAAGGGCAGAAAACAGAGAAAAATGCAGCCTGTGGCACAAACGGCAGATACAAGGCAACAATCTGGATCAAGAGTGCCTCCTAATGGTGTACACAAGTTGTCTCTTCTCGGCCAACAGGTTACTCATTTTCCAGGTTCGTCTCAACAGTCTCAAGCTTTAGCTGGAGCCTCATCTCCTACTTCTGCATCCAACACTGTATCTTTGCATGGTTTTCCTTCAAATGGACACATTGATCCCCTCTCCTTGCCTCCTGCTGTTCAAGCCCATTTCCAGACCCATTTAGCAGGTGCCAATGGGTTTCAAACTCCGTTACATCCATGGCAAGCTTATAACCTTCAAATCAGCTCCCAAATGGCTCACTCCTTGCCCGAAAGTGTGCATGCCCATGATTTGTCTAGAACTGTCCCTTCCCCATCATTGGCGAATATTGTAGCTGTTCTTCAACAAAAAATTGAACAACTTCAGGCTCATGTTCAGTCCATAGTTCAAGCAGGGCAATCCAACAATGCTAGCATGGCACATCAACAGACAGTTATGGCAGCCAGGCTAGCCTCTTCTATTTCACAGCTAGCATTAACTATGGCAGGGATGCTTCCTTCTCCACAGCAGCATACTTTCACATTTCAAAGCATGCCACCATATACTGACCTCCAGTTTAATCACCTGTTTGGAGCACCCTTAGGTCCAGGTTTAAACTTCTTTCAGCAAGGAGGGAATGCGTCGGGTTCTAACCCAGGTAATGGCGTGGGAAATCTTGCTGGTGGGAATGATGATGAAAACAGGCTGGTAGACAGATCAGATGATATGCCTGTTGATAATGGCCCATCCAGAGCTGGAAGACAAGGAAAGAACTCTCAAGCCACCAGTGCGAGTAATGGTGTTGGTGCACATGGTGGTTTAACAAAGCACACAGAAACAAGGACAGATAGTGGAAGAGAAAACCATGACGCGCAAAGGTCTGCAGCAGCTACAAATGGTGGAACTGAAGATGTGGACTCAGGGGCAGGTTCCAGGGAAGATGAAGATGATGGAGAAACAGAAGACTTAGTTCCAGGGACCTATGACCTGGTAGAGATGAATGCAGTTGAGATTCTTGCTGAACATACTCATTTTTGTGATATCTGTGGCAAGGGATTCAAGCGAGATGCTAATCTAAGGATGCACATGAGAGGTCATGGTGATGAGTATAAAACTGCAGCAGCTCTTGCAAGACCTGATAGATACTCACAGGATCCGTCTATAGTCAGACCAAGACGGTATTCGTGCCCTTACGTTGGATGTAAAAGGAATAAAAAACATAGGAAGTTCCAGCCTCTTAAGACTGTATTATGTGTAAAGAATCATTATAGAAGAAGCCACTGTCCGAAATCACTAACATGTGGCAAGTGTAAAAGCAAAAAGTTTTCAGTAGTAGCTGATCTGAAGACACATGAGAAGCATTGTGGGCGTGAGAAGTGGCTGTGCTCATGTGGAACAACATTTTCAAGGAAAGACAAACTTCTAGGGCATATTGGCTTATTTCAGGGTCATAAGCCTGCGCTGCCACTGCATGAAATGGAGGGATCTGTCAACCCAGGAGATACAGCAGGAAATCTAGGGACTTGCAATGGAAATAAAGGTTCAGCAGTTGAGCCAATGGATGAAAGTGGCTTAAGTTCACCTAAAGGCATGAAATCTATTAACGGGAGCAATGAGAAAATGATATCATTGGCTGAAAGTCCAAGATCCAGGTCTTCTTTACAGGCGCAGGGAGGAACTTCCCTGTTGCAAGGTCTTTTCACTGAAAACTTTTTGCAGAATGGGAGTCAGCCAAGCCAGCATAAATTAGGCTGATTGAGCAATTTGATCAATTCAGAATGCGACTGATATTATATTTGTAAAGTTGATTAAATTTGCAAGTTTTGAACCTTTTGAAGGAAATGTGCATGAGCTGTAATGGCAGAAACATGGGTTTCAACTGCTACTGGACTAATGAAGCAAGCCAACATCTTGGCTACAAATGATCTCAGAGGCATTCATATAATTAAGTTGAAGAACGATAGAATGGAAGGCAAATCTTCACCTGGTATGTTCAATCGATACTTCTAATTTATTAAGAGGTTGAAGGAAATTCTGACATGTAAAATGTGGTACACCAGATTCTTGCAAATGCGGTGACATCAACTGAGGAAAGGGTATCAGTAATGGCTAAAGTGCGCTTTGCTAAACAGTGCAGGTGAGCCTGTGTCCAGAATGCCAACTTAATCATTGAAGTTGTTTTTTCACATAACTTTACTCTGGTCCTTTTCTGCTAGCTCAATTGTGTCCCTAGGATATGTTTCAAGTGGCGCCTTTGACATCTTACCTTTGTTGCTTTGAATTATTGGTATGCCATAAGAGCCGCATAGGTTCTAATGCTGCAGTCAGTCGCAGCATCTCAGCATGGCGATAAGAGAATAGAATGTACATAAAGTTGTCAGCAATAACATCTGTTTCATTTTGACAAAAATTTCGAAATTAAAACTGAACCTGCTGCAACTTATAGTTTCTGGACAATTGTCCTTTTGGACCGGGCTAGTAATAGATATCAAAATTAGGTTAGTAATTTATATGAACAAGTAACAAATCCAAATTCATTCTTTATGTGCTTGTTAGTGAATGCTAGAAGTTTCCTTCTTCCTCATTAGATATGCAAGACTTTGGACACAAATATCTTGAATACAAGTTCACCAAACATTCTTGTAAATTAAGCATGAAACAACAATGGTAAGCATAAAACAATAATGGAACAATGCAGCAGGCTTGTGAGACATTGTCTTTAAGGATGACTACCCCCACACTTATCCAAAGACCCAAAGTTCGTGTGTTTGAAAAGACAAATGTTTCCCTTCATTTGAATTGTTTTAAGAAAACAAACGTGGACGTTACCACCTAGTGACTGAAGCAAAAAAAGACCAAAGCTTATACACGTGGCTTGACACATCAGCAAAACTTAACTTGATTTGTTGGATCTTGAAAATTGAATCTAAGAATAGAAAAATTAGAAAGCTTCAAGAAAGTTACTCATTTCTTTGGTGTTTTGTAGATAAAGCTCTTAGAGTAGTCTTCCTCACTCGGTTGCTTGGCTATGTCGACCTTGTACATGTGGGTTTTTTTTTATCGATCTTGGAAATTGAATCCAAGAATAGAAAAATTAGAAAGCTTCAAGAAAGTTACTCATTTCTTTGGTGTTCTGTAGATAAAGCTCTTAGAGTAGTCTTCCTCACTCGGTTGCTTGGCTATGTCGACCTTGTACATGTGGGTTTTTTTTTATCTTATTACATATCAAACTCCAAAATTTGCAGATGCATTGAGCACAGATCTAGATGAGTTTTTTGTCTGAAAGAAAACGCTGGCATCGACAAGTGCCGAATCCTAACTATTTCTAATATAGTGACCCTGCCAGCTGCCTCAAAGTTGGTCTATCTAAATTTTTACGTTCCAAAGTCATTGTATGGAATCTGAAACAGGGTTTCTAATGGTAGGACGTAAATGGTACCTGTTTTAATGGTACATGTCAATGTTGATTTCTAAGGTGAACAAAAAGCAACTACAGATAGATAGATAGTAGTCTGAATGTCACGCCACTAGGCAGCATATGTGACCACACTCAACTCACACTACATTGCTCGATTGGCCCCTGCCCCAACCACCTTACATTAAATCTGTTGGGATTTGACCCCCAACTGTACCGAGTGCAATTCTGGGCGGTCTCAAACTCGAGACCACATTGCTGAGGAACTAGCGTTCTAAGTGTCCTATGGAGTCATTTAACACCTCACAATATAGAGACCATAGCAAAATTAGTGCAGAATAAAAAGCCTTGAGCTCAAAACATTCCTATTTTCATTCATATGAGAAAACCAAATGCAGCGATAAGTCCTAGTTAAAGATGAAATGCACACCATTTATTGCTGCATTTGCTTTGTTATATATGAAATTGATGTTGCACCTCAAATATAATCCCTTTCAAAAATTATTCTTATTAAAGCTTGTGTAGAGGATCAACAGCATTATATGCACTCAACAACCCATCCTGCGACATCACTTTGTTTCAGAAGGAATTTTTGTAAGGACCAAATTTCTTTCCAATTTGTTTATTTGTACATGCATAGAATTAAGTGTATATTTGTAGTTTTAATTCTAGGAAGTTGAATGAGTTGCAGGGACAATATCATGCTTTACATATGGTTGTCCATTGTGTGATTTTGTTGCCTTCTATATTTGGGCTCTTTTCTATGTAGCTTGAGATTATTCTCATCACTATGGTAGAGTACCCATTGAATCTTCAATTTATGTCGGATAAGGAATTCAGATTGACTAGAAGACAATTAACCAACTTGAAATGCAAGGTTCGACATAAATGTGTATTGTCCATATGATGCTACCTTGATACTTAGCATGACCATCAAGTTGCTTGCCAAGTTTCAAATCCAAGGTCAAAGTGAACAATAGGTCCTTCATCACGAAATCGGGATTCAAGAGACTGAAGGACGCCCATCATGCAGCTACAGGCATCGCACTTGCTGCACTATCCCAGACACCCCATAATGAACAAAAACTGTCAAGCTCCACGTGCCACAATCCATGAAACGACCACACACTCAATGAATTCCACTGCAATAGTAACTCATCTTATACCAAACTAACATGAGTACTAGCACACTATAGTATCTTTAAACTTTGCCATTTTTTTTCACAAGTACAAGCTGTAATTATGAAACATATGTCTTTTAATTCAATATGATTTATCCATATTGCTATATTGGTTTCAGACATGTTAAAACATTTCTTTGGAGAAGACTCTTGTTGAGTTTGAAGATTCTATAAAAGTATTGCTAGTTCTATTGTATATGTATATTGTTAATTTGCCGATGGCATTTTGGGGGGCAATCCGCAGTGCTTTGCACCTTGTTCTCCGTGGACGATCAAAATTTTTATTCTACTATTTTCATTAGTTGGACCCCCCGTCGAAGATCCCATAGTCGGGACCTTTTATCTGGAAGGATGGGAGTAAAGATGGGGCATTTGTTTGAAGATTGTTGCATTGCCCATAAGCTATGGCTTCTCGTAGAGATTAAAATTTTGGTGTCGTCGTCATCATCATCGTCAACATCATCATCATTGGAAGGGAGGGTTAGATTTCTCAACAGTTTCATGGTGGAAAAGCTTGGCAACACAATTTAATACAAAATCTTAATTCTCAAATGCAGAAGCTCGCTTGCTTTTGGTTCGTTCTATTTATTTCGAGTCTAAATCTACCAACAACTGTTATAGTTCTAATTTCTTCCATACCTCCATTTGGATATAAAACATGTATGCTCCATGATTCTTTTCTTGAGAATATAGGCTAACAAATCCCATGCTTTTACCTTATCGTCTGCCAAAGATGTCAGAAACAGAGTTTGAATTCAGGAAAAACTCATAGAAGCAAAATCTGGCCCCAGCGGATGCACTTACATATAAAGGGGATACGTCATGTGTGCTCGTAGGGTAACAAACCTCCCCCCCCCCACTCGTGACTCCCCGGTCCTACATGATGCTCCCATCGTATATATATATGGTAAAATATATGGTAAATCCCCTTTCCCCGCAACACTATCACCAGGAAAGGCCATTCGTCTAACTCGGACCACTTGTGATGGTCCAAGTGTCCGAGTGAAGGACACGGAGGTGTCATTGGCCCCATTCCTCCAGTGAGATATCCTATACGACGGAAGCGTACAAACATGTTAGCTCAAGCCACAATACATATAAATAATATGCCACCTTGAAAGGTGACCCATCCAACATCAATACAAACATCAACATATATCAAATAACATTCACAAAGCATCATAAATGAGGGTTCTATGTCGGGCCCAGACTCAAGGGGGTTGACTGACTGCTAGGGTCTCCTGATAACAACAGATGAAATTATGCCAATGGCGTTGGCTAGCATAGAACATTGGCTAGGGTAGTCCACTCCATCCGCCCCCCTGTGCATACTTTGCAGATAGGCTGAGACATGATATGGCGTGATTGTAGCCTTCCGAAGACGTAATCTCATGGAGTCACCCTATGAGACTACTCTAGGTTGCATCTCCCAGGTCTGATGGAGCAGGAATGGAACAAGTCCCTTCCAGAAGCATAATGGTTCCATGGCTAGAGGATGTGGTCTTCCGATGCCCATCCATACCCGGCTTAACCCCCCAAAATCCATAAGCCGAGACGACAGCCCCACCTATCGAGCCCAGGACCATCCTATAGATCGATTTTTGTGGCCCAGATACCCGGCCCATACGTGGTGACCGAGTATAAGCTTAACACACTATAGAAACCCCAGTAACCGCACTCAGCAAGGCCCCACTTCCATTTCACCATTATGTCGGTTATCTTGGCCTCAATCACATCATAGTATCTACAGCCAGGTGGGCTCTTATGCACAGGTTGCATTTATTGGGATTTGTGGGGTTCTAGCTAGAAGCATCTATAATCCTAATAGCCTTTTAGGTCTCTCCCCTCCCTTATCCCACAAGCACAAGAGGTGCAGCAAAGAACTACCATAATCCATTCATAACCTCAAATGAGCAACAACATAAGA
>JAANSK020287568.1:0-10656 GCA_011763485.2 Isoetes engelmannii | reverse complement strand
TTAGATAAGCTTAGGGGCTCCTGGCTTGTGCACAAAATGCTATTTTGCCTGTTTATTCCTGCTCTACTACCTATGCATAAGGTAGTACTGTTCAATAAAGGTCCTAACACAGTGGTACTTTCACATGTGCATGTTCTGGTCTTGTGCATTATAGTGTATATCCATTTGAGATATTCTTTTGTAGTGATTCCAGTCTTATCTAATTCAGGATTAGACAACCATAGTTAAATCTGATATTATAAACTTTGCTTATTCCTTAGAGGTATAAACAGTTTTGAACTGATCATAACAGTTAAAAGAAATGGATTGGATTAAGGTTCTGAACATGTCAAGATCTGGTTATGAACTAGGGTTACTCTATTATTGAAAGTAATAGGTGAAGGGCGAGGAGCCAGATAGCTTACCCGAGGCCCTTGTGTAGTTACCATTATAATGCTAACTTGTGCAATGTTTGGGTGCAGGTAACCAAATCATTCTCTCCTGAACTTATTTTTAGCATGTTGAGTTATATTTCTTGGACCACGTGAAGATTGTAGATGAAGTAATAGCACAAACAAATCATAGGTGAGATCTACCCCTTGTTTACTGTGGGAAAGACATTACTTTTGGCACGGATTGCCTTTGTATATGGTTATAAGCCTATGTTAAGGCTGCAACAATGAAATATTATGCTAGGGGGTTAAAAATGAGAAGCCTGTCATGAGTAGTGATAGAGAATTTACTATTCTATAGCTGTCAATATAGAAAAACAGGACAGGTCTAGATATGGTACAGATGCAAACGTACATGATGGTCTGCAATAATAAAGAAAATTTATTTTTGGTCAAAGGTCTTGTCTATTTTGAAATGTGAAATTATGATGTATAATATAAAAGGCAAAAGTTGGAAGTGGATAATTTTTAAAGATGTATCTACAGGTTAAAGCCCACAACTATGTATAAATCCATATTGATAAAAGTAAATATGAGTTAATGAATCTACAAGCTTACTATCTGTGGCGACCATATGAATGTTTGTACTGTACGAGCATTATACTCGTATGCACAAAAGATGGTATGATATTTGTGCTATTATGAGCATTATACTCGTATGTACAAAAGATGGTTGTCACATGGATGCAAAAAGGTAGTTGCATGAGGCAGAGCTTGAACTCACAACCTTCTAGTTGCGAGCTACATACCTTAGCAAAGCGCATCTTCCTTATATATGCAGTAGCTTCCAGGAAGTCTTAGAACATTCTGGAACCTACGTTCATGTACGACACTTGGCAAGATCTCATCCATTGGAGTGGCACGATGTGGATCGTTTGGTATACATATATATAGAGGAGCCTCATTCTTGTCGAACCATTCCGGTTCAACGCCAGTCTTGAACGTTCTAGGCATCTGTCTTGTGTTCCTGCTTGCCTCCAGACCATTATATTCTTCATTCTTCCTTGTATATAAGATTCTTTGGATATCTCTCGCGTATTTCTTGCATATTTTCCACGTATTTTCCCTTGTTTTCACGTAGGTTCATGACAGCTTGAACTGAAATCCCTTACTAGTTCTTGCTTGCTCTGATCCTAAGCATCATTTTGTCCATATTTGGTGTTTCTGTTACTATGGAGGAGACTCCATCCTTGTTACAACAAGTCCAGCAGCTTGTGCAACTGTGCCAGCAGTTGCAGTTGGATAATAAGGAGCTCAGGGAACTGATAGCTTCACATGAGTCAGCCTCTAGCTTTGGGTTGAGGCCATCAGAGCCTAAGATTAGTCTGCCAGAGAAGTTTGATGGCGCTTGGGCAAGCTTCCGAGCTTTTTAAATCAGCTCCGGCTCGTGATTCATCTCCATGCTCATAGATATCCTACATCTCAGGAGCAGGTTGGATTGATTGGCTCCAGCTCTAAGTTGGTTTGCCCCCTTGCTACAGAGAGGAGCTCCCGAGTTACAAGACTTTGCTGCTTTTACTGCTGAGGTCGAGGCATGTTTCAGAGATACAGATCGACAACTCATAGCTGTTATAAAACTCAGTAATCTCAGACAAGATTCCCATCCAGCTTCAGTTTATGCATCTGAATTTCGTCAAATTGCGATTGATACTACCTGGGATGATACAGCTCTCCGTGATTGTTTTTGGAGAGGGCTCCGCGAGGATGTCAAATATGTTGCTATCTATGGAAGACCTTAATACACTAGAAGAAGCCATCGGATTTGCAATTCGTTGTGATAATCGCCTATTTGAGGGTAGACATGAATCTGATATATGACATATCTAAGACTATCTTCCACTCCATATGCCCTTTCGGGGTTCTACCCTTTCCACTACGACGTTTAGAAAAACAATTTGGAATATTCATAATGTTTGGAAGCTCAAGTTCAAGTACTAGGTTGGAACATGAAAACTAATTTTTGAACTCTCCCGTTTCCCCCTCAGACCATGGCTAGATAACTCTTAAGAACTTTCTTCCTTGGTTTCTTATCACTCGAATGTAATGACTTCTCACTATCAATGGCCCAATAACTGAATATGTTTAATAATTGGGAACTCTAGCTCTAATACCAAATGAAAGGCTCCTAGGGGGTTTATCACTTGAAAATAAAACAGAGAGAAGACTCAAATAAATAAATTTCTCTTATTATGTGTTCTTCAATAATAATGGTCATTCTCTTATTGAGTTATACTTCCAAGTATGAAGGAATCTATGGCCAACAACATCTTCGCTACCATCCCACGCTTCTCACTGCACCAAACTCTCTTTGCTACCAACTCTTGTCTGTAGAAGTAAGAAAGGAAAGACGAGGTCAGTCTTAGGGAGGACTAAGTGGGTTAACCATTACCTTAACCTGAGACGAATTGTTAGTCACAGAAACAATAAACACCTGGGCATATATCGTTCGTGATACGATATATGTGCATATATCAATCATCTGGTACGCATGTTTCTCTACCGCTTTATCCCTCGGCATCGACAAAAGGGCGGGTTCTTTCATACATATTCATTACTTAACATATATTTATATCTGCAAACACAATCACAAAGAAACACTTGCTTTTCATGACTACCAGATGGCTTTACTGTCTTTCATAAAACCAAAGGTGTGAAATAGTAAATTTGTAAGAGGCTGGAGTTGTTGCTAAATTAGACTGCTTTCGGTATTTTTTGAGCAGTGGAAGAAATAACGAAGGTGCCCGAAAAGTCGTAAAAAAATTTGGAGCTGTTCAAGTACTTATGCAGAAGTACTCCAAACCCTCTGTACCGAAACTTTGCACCAAATGAATCTTGAAATGAATGGCCTATGGAAGTCTTGAATCTCCTGCAGATTGAAAAACCAAATAAGATGCAAGATGCAAAACTAGATAAAACTGTCAAAACCCGACTTTAGTTAGGCTTTTAAGAAAATAATATGAACAAGCAAAAGGCGATTTCAATTTAAAAGAATAGCAGCTAATGTTCTATGCATCTGAGGTTGATTAGAGCCCACAACGAATTGCATTGAGTTTTCTTGGATTTAAATACGTTGGGATGCTAGAACAAAGGTATCGACCACTTAATGGCAATTTTTTCCAAATCCTTGAAAAGATTGGGCAATCACTTCCTGTCCAATCTTTCCCTCTATAAATTGGAGGCATGTGATCTGTTGCAAATCACAGTTCGAAGAGGATTGCAGCAAGTGCCATTGGTAACTGAATAAGGTATTCTTGGTTCATGTCATGTTCTTCCTTTTCTGATTTTTTCGTGTTCTCACACTACTGACTCTTGTTGTAGCAGAAGGAATATGGTGCGAGCTCACCGTGGTCGCGGCCAGAGCTTCCAAGGTTTTGGGGGGGAGCGCAAACCATCATCTCATTCTCCCGCGAAACAACAATCCAGCTCCTCCTCTGATATAGGTGACAACTCAGAACGCAGCATTCCGTAATGTTCTGGTTACATCCGAGGAAGTGGACGATGCAATCACGTCCAACAATACCTTGCACCTGCTCCATAGAGGTCGCGGATGCCCTACACCATGCCCAAAAAGGCAAGCATGTCCAATACCATGTCCACATTGAAGAAAATGGGTCCTTCCTCCTCAAGAAGGAGGACTGAAGCTGGCACTTGGCTGCTGGCCCTTTTTTTTTCCTTCTTAGATATTGAATCTCTATGAGTTGTTTTGACCGGGCTCGCCAGGCACATAATAAATTCTCCCCCACTAATATATACGCACCTTTGCTCAGTTTTAGCATTCTGGTCTCGCATGTGCATTTCACTTTTGCGCCGGCTAAGATGTTATCAGTAGGAGAAGTGAAAATATCACGGAAGCATCCAAAAAAGTCTGGCATAAGCCCTTGGTGATGTGCGCCATGTGTAGATGCATATATAGAGTTTCATCATGACCTAGAGTACGTCAATGAACCAAGATGAAAATTTATGTTTTGCATATCTGTACCTATCTTTTATTGATGTACTTAACTATTCCTGAGCGTGACATTTTGAACATAAGTTTTGGGTCTACCTTCCTTCCTTCCTTCCTTCCTTCCTTTCCAAATTTTTTACTTTAGAGAAAGGTTTAATGCAAAGTTAATATATCGATGATACTGTCATTAGAGATTTTCAACAACGAAAATAATTACAAATTCAAATCATGTCCATTCTTCTTGCAAGCATCAACCTGTGATGTTGCCAGAAGTTGCATATATACATGTTAAAGGCCGAGTAAAAACACGAGCCAGGACATTAACACGATAATTTTGGGCACACATTTACTAGTTGTGCGGGAAGTTGCATATATAGATCATGTTAAAGGTCGAGTAAAAACGCGAGCCAGGACATTAGCATGACAATGTCGGGCACACACTTACTAGTTGTGTCTATTTTATACAACAACAAGCAAGGTTTAAACCCTTGACCTCCTTGCTATTGGCATTTTAAGGTCTTAACGTCTTTCTTACAATAAGGTCTTTCTTATACTACAACAAAGGTTTAAACCCTTGACCTCTTTATATTGACGTCTTACAAAACATATTTTTTCATATGTTTACTTGGGAATATGTTGCATAGGAAAAGCTGGTGCTTGTCCTTGTAAAAGCACAATGTCAAATTGGATTACTTCAAGTGCATAGATATTGTCCTCTCCAGATACTTATTCTAAGGCATCTAGAACCATCAATGGCGCATCTCAGCCCACTATTATAAAATAATAGAACATAATGGAAGTGCATAAGATCAAATATTTTAGGACACTAGTAATGGAATGCTAAACTGACGACATTCCTTTTATTTTTGGATTGCCCAAAGGAAGGAAGGAAGTATACGCCGTAAGGGCGAGGTGCAAAGCGAGTCGAAGAGATGGCAAGTCCACTACCAAGCAACGACCAAAGTTAGGGGGTTCCTTCCCAGAATTACCTATTAAAGCTAGAAAAATCAGATTTGATAAAATAGTTGGCGTGCAAATTTTTGGTCAAAATTTTGAAAAAATAATGTAAAATCAGGCAAATTAGAGGTGTTTTTTTAAAAATTTCGGTCAGTCTAAATGAAGAGCGGCATTTTTGCTGGTTAATGAAAAATTGAAATTCGAGACCTACTATGGAGCCTTGCACCTCTTCCCTTACATGGCATAAAAGCCTACAAGGGCTTATGAAACATAAAATGGACTTTTGTTGAAATTAAGTGCATGCAATAGTAGTAGAATAATTTTTTCACATGATTCGGAAAAAAGTGTAATAATAATTTCACCAAAAGTCCTTTTACTGCATCATAATCGCTAACTTCAGTTAGAAAAAAGGTTACTGCATCATAAATACTTGGTGCACAATTGTTGAATACTTTGGTTGAACTGACGGTCATTGGCCATCGTTGTCGTTGAAAGGGCAAAGAGGACCACACTAGCAAAAAAGGATTGAAAGAATGCTAATGGTTTCAAATATTCCCAAGGACGGTTTGAAAATGCTACTGCAACCTGATTGAGAAAGAACCAAACTTAGGCCCAGATTCCACTGAACGTCTGAACGTCTATATGTTAGCATTTGAGGGGATCTTGCACGGAGTAAGATCTTCTATTGTTGACGCCACGTCAAGAACTGCCGGGCCCTAATGGAATGCCAAAACTCAAAAGTTTTGCTATTGTGTACTTCAGCAATTCAACAGGTAAGAATTTTCGGCTAGTGGAACGTGGGCCTTATAGGTCAGACAAGCAAGGACTTCGGGCTCAGTGGAACTTGGGCCTTATAGGTCATGCAAGGGTGGCGTTGGTTCACGAGGGTAACGACAAGGTGGTGAACATACACCTTGGGCAAAGCCACAGCTTGGACAAAGCCAATTATTTATTTTTTTTTTTTTGAAGAACGAGAGGACAAAGCCAATTGTTGGATGAGCCATAATTGGACAGACAACCAATTGTTAATTGGACAGACATGCAAGACAAAAATGTGCTGGTGGCCATAACAAAATGTGTGGCCAAAAAAAAAGATCTCCAGCTGGCATGCCACTTGGCACAAATGTGGACCCTTAAAAGCATTCACATTGAGAATTGCCATATTTTCCATGCCTTTTCATTTTCACAACTACCTTTCGCTCAGTGCGGTATCTCGCATCCACCGGTTTTGACCTTTCCACGTCGGTCTCCTTCAATCTGCTCCGTCTATTTTTGCCCCTTTCACTCACTAACCGACGGCTCAGATTCGTTGCGCGTATAGATGCCGATCGATCTCAGACTTCAACGTATACTCCAAATAGCATACCTCGCCTTTTTTTTTTATCTTTTTTGAAATAAAAAAGATCAGGACAGCTCGAAGAAAATGAGGTAGGGAACGCTGCAATATTTTCTTCGATTTCGGCTGAAATTTTGTCGAGGGCCGGCATCGCTTCAAGGGAAGCCATTTTGCCGGATTTCCTCTTGAAATCGGTGTAAATTTTACTATATTTGGTGTAGAATCGAAGGTAAGAGTTGCATGCTTGTAATAGATTCGTTGTATTTGTTTCCCCTTTCCTATTCTCTGTCTTAGTCGTACTTTTCCCCAATGCTAACTGATTTGAGTTTATATTGTTCTCGGATTTGCGTGCTGAATCAAGCCCTGTTTCTGCTATTTTCAGGTTGTTGGATTTGCGAAGATTCTGAGGACAATTAGGTTCTATCGTCAGATTATGACGGAAGAGCCGGATTCCCCCATGTTTTCAGCTCTGGAATCCGAGGAAGAGGATGTCAAGTATTATGATGATTGGAAAGAAGAGGTAAGAAATGGGGGATCTTTAAAAGAAGTTTCCCTAGAAACAGGAACGCATGGCTGGGCTTCTCCAGCAGCCAATACGTTTTCAGTTAGAGGTCCTAACTATTTTAGTAAGAAGGTTAAGGAACCCTCTACAGAGTCGATGTTGAAGCCTCTTGGAGTAGACTGGTTAAAATCTCATTCAAAACTGGATCATGTATTATCCAGGTCTGATAATCGGGTTATGAAGGCCTTGGCCAAGGCACAACATGGGGGCAAAGGCCTTAAGTCGTTTATTTTTGCTGTTAATTTGCAAGTTCCAGGCAGGGAGCACCACAGTGCCGTCTTCTACTATGTGACTGAAGAACCCATCTCTCCAGGTTCCTTACTGTACAGATTTATTCATGAAGAAGATGATGCTTTTAGAAATAGCAGGTTTAAACTTATTAACAGGATTGTTAAGGGACCATGGATTGTGAAAGCCACTGTAGGGAATCATGCTGCTTGTCTGCTTGGCAGAGCATTGACATGCCATTACATAAGAAGGCCTAACTATTTGGAGATTGATGTTGATATTGGTTCTTCCACAGTAGCTAATTATATACTACACTTAGCTTTGGGCTATGTAAATTCAGTGATAGTGGACATGGCATTTTTGATAGAGTCTCAGACTGAGGAGGAACTTCCAGAGAGGCTTCTTGGTACTGTGAGAATTGCTCAGATTGATATGGAATCTGCAGTTCCTGTAGAGCCACAAAGTGAAGAGAAAGTATTTGCAATAACTCCTAATGGAAGCATTCATGGCCATACTTTCCAGGCAAGTTTGTCTTGGAAAAGGTTTAGCAGGACTTTCTCCTTCATTGGTCATTCAAGTAAAGCAGGTAAGGTTGATGCAGAACAGGACAGGTAAAAATGCTAAGCTCTTGTAGCAGCTTCATTTCCTCTGCTGTTTTTGAGGATAAAATGTCCTGCTGCTTGATTGTTGACACAGATATTCTCTAGATGCTCAGCTTTCACATGATCACATTATCATTTATCAAAGTTAGTGGAAGCTGGTCTAGAGAACTGACATACAAATAACTTAGGCAATATAAATTTATATATATTATTATTATATATATTAAGGGATGGGCATGCAGCTAGCCCAATCAGTATCAATTCCTCTGGAATGCATCTTCTTTTACACGAATAATCTATTTTAGAAAGCAATATTTTCTGTCAATTATGCATTCATCAGCTTCTTTATTGTTCCTAAAATCAAAGTCGTGTCTATGAAGACTTAGATGCCTTTGCCCCAAGAATGAGGGTTACTCTTGTTATTGATGCCATCATTCTGCTATTTTTTTTGTCAATCTTAGTCAACTTGCTGCAAGGTGGATGGTGTGTGGCAGGTATCCGTATGGGAAGAAGTGGAAGGACTTACCATTTTACTATGTCCCCTTTCCTCCTAGATTGTGTCATGAGGCAATCCCAATAGCTTTGGTCATGCCAGCTTTTCAAATTGCCATTAGCCTCATAACCCTCCTTACATTTTGGAAATGAAATGACTTGATTGAGTTCAAGTGACATTTTGGTTGCTTTTCTATTATCATTCTTCATGCATGATTACATAAGCATTACCAACCTTATATCCCCGCTCACATTCCCACTCTATCATTGGCTTCCCTATTGAGATGGAAAGAGCAGCCATTAGTAAATGAGAGGATCCACCAATGGCTGCCCTATTGGGATGGAAAGAGCAGCCATTAGTAAATGAGAGGATCCAAAAGAGTATGGAGTAGGACAAGGCCGATGTCGATATGATATAAAGGTATTCTATAAAGTGATTTGGGGAAATGAATGGTGGTCCATGTATTTCATAAAGTGATTGATGATTTGGGAAATGAATGGCAGTCCTATTACACACTTACGCATTGCAGAATTGGAGAATAGAATCGAATTGAAGTTTATCACACACTTGACGCGTCGCAAAATTGGAGAATATAATCGAATTGAAGTTTATCATTCATTGAGACCAAATGGTCTAAGGGGCCTATTACAAAAATATAGGGGATAGTCATGGTGGGGGGGATGTTCTGTTAGTTGAGGTGTTAGGTGAGGTCTATAGTGTTTTGCCCTAATGCAAGTGGCATAGGCTTTCTTTCGGGGATGCTTTATTGGGTGAGGTCTATAGTCTTAGTTTAGGTGATGTTCTATTAGGTGGGCTGGAACTAAGCAGTGGAAGTGGATATCATATTGGGGGAGCTAGGTTTGGACAGACCTCAAGTGTAGCCGATGTCTTGATTTTAATCCTCTAGGTTGTTATAGTAGTCTTTTCTTCTAGTTGCCAGACTGTCGTAGGTCCAATCCTACTGCCCATATATCTCTTAGGCCTCTGCCTGCTCCACCTGGACCCTTTCTTGAAGCCTCGCAGCTGGAGTTGTGAATTCCAATTTCTTTGTTAGCACCTTGAGCTGTCTACATTGGGTCTTTCCCCTTGTTCCCCAGGTGTCTAGTCAGGGCCAGAATCTGAATTTTGACTATCCCACAGGACGCGGGCGCCTCTGGCGACTGGGGTTACCCAGGCCGACCCTCCGGAGGATCTGACGTCTGGGGTCATGGCTGAACCTCGGGGGGAGGGGGGGGTCATCAGAAGTAGCAAGTCCAGGAACTTCACGTGGGTAGTATGTCGTCCTCCCCTTGTGGTGGACTGGGTTCTTCCAGGACCCCATGCATGATGAAGGCACTGCATACGTGGAGGGATCATTGTGGGGCCCGGGTCTGGAGTAGTGCCTGCGAAGAGGTGAGTATAAAGGCCTTCTCACAGCCTCCTCTTGTAGTAACAGGTATGAAAGGAGTGCAAGGGTTTGCTGTGGGAGGTGGCTATGGCCATCCCTCCAACTCGGGGCTTGTGAAAGAAAAAAAAGGGGGCCTATTACAAAAATACAATAAGCCTGTTTGAGAGGAGGAGGAGAAAAATTTGGGGCCTATTACAAAAATATAATAAGCTTGTTTGAGAGGAGGATGAGAAAACAAACTTTTAGTCAATTTGGATGTAACGGGCCCATGGTAGACCGCTCGAGTAT
Organism: Isoetes engelmannii; assembly: GCA_011763485.2. NCBI lineage: Eukaryota > Viridiplantae > Streptophyta > Lycopodiopsida > Isoetales > Isoetaceae > Isoetes > Isoetes engelmannii. The sequence goes on along the minus strand of JAANSK020287568.1, from coordinate 426 downwards.
TGGATCCTTGAATGTGCATGTGGGGCATTCCCCAGACACCGGCATAAATGGGTGAAAGCAACTACTCATAAATGTCCAGACGGTTTTGCCCAGTTGGTTAAGGGCATGTCGGTTAGGAACATTACAGTTGGTATCAGAGCAGGTCTCAAGTTCAGGTCTCCAGTTAACGTCTCCATAGGTGCATGCATGTTTAAGTAATTTGATAACCTTGGTAACCACCAGTCAGTGGTATATTGTTTAAATCATAGTCTTGGATGCGCGAGGACACGCATAGTTCTAGTGGGAGAGTTTACAATGGGTCCATGTCAGGCCGCTCGAGTATTAGATCCTTGAATGTGCCTGTGGGGCGTTCCCTAGACACCGATATAAATGGGTAGAAGCGACTACTCATAAATGTCTGGACGGTTTTGCCCAGTTGGTTAAGGC
>JAANSK020287557.1:0-10657 GCA_011763485.2 Isoetes engelmannii | reverse complement strand
GAACCCACTACCTCTGGAGTGGTAGCTGTGCATCCTAACCAAAAGGCCACGAATGATTTGGATGAAACCAAATCACATGCTCCAGACCTGATGGTTTCCGTAAGGTCGTTACAATACTAATCTAACTTGAAAATTACGAAGCAAATTGGAAGCACAATTTAATGAAATGACCTCATGGGGATGGTAGGTGTTGGTACATGTACGGAAGGCAATAAACTCTTCTTAAAAGGGTAGGATCATCATATAAGGCATATAAGGCTTGGTGCTGGTATTGAAGTCATTTGTTTTTAGAGTGTTGGAAGAATTGTTTGATCTTTAAATTGGTTAATGCATGTATTTAGGCATACTAACAAAGACTTTGTTGCTATGCCGCATGAGATCACGCATGTATTTGTTCAACTGAAACATTAAAGGGACTAAGGGGTTGAACTGATTTTTCAGTTGATTTTGATTTTTCTCCTACTAGGGTCTATCCTAGGGAGGTGGAGGTTCTGCACAAAAATATGCAAAACTTCAAAGCACTTGATAAGGAGGTTGTCGTCTTTGGCACTGAAAGGGAATGCATATCTGAGTTCTAAGATTAAGTGTTCCCTAGATATTTACAATTGGTCGAGTCAATCTAGCTATCTACAAATTGCAGATTGGCAAACAAATTTTTATTCTTAAAGAGGTATACATAATGTAGATTGTATCACAATGACTTTTATCTGGAACTCAAAGTGGTGGTTGTGGCCATAATGCTATTCTTCAAAACCAGTTCAATTAGAGAAAATTAAACAATGCAAGATCAGAGGAGCACAACCTTCTTCAAATTTCTTCCCAAACTTAGACTTTTCCTTTCAGATTTTTTCATTCGGGCAACCCTTTGTCAGGCTTCAAAATCGCCGATTGACATAACCAGCAAGTTTCCCATTGTAGAGCAGTGTCTATCAGATTTTGTATATGCTAAAAATCATACATGCCGGATTTTACATTAAACTCCTTTTTTCTTACGAGTTCTTTTGCCGGCAAGCAAAAAACCCAACTGGATTTTTAGGATTTCAATCGGAAATTAGGGAGCTTAACCCCCTGTTTTTCGAAGCCCTGGGACATTACATTATTAAAGTGGCCCCTAGCCATCTGTTGTATGGTCCGAAAAGGTCGACCATAGGAAATTTCGGCAAATTATAGGGCATTCTTACATTTGTAAATTTGCATACTCTAAGTCCTGGTCTTCTCCTGCTCTCAAATCCCACGTGTCAAATTCCCTATGGTCAAAATTCCCTATGGCCACATGTCAAATTTCCTATGGTCGACCTTTTCGTAGGAGAAGGGCCAAGACGAGGCCCTTACGTGGGGCGCGGGCACCGGCTCGCCCTACGGGCTCGCCAGGCCCTTACCCCACCCCACGTAAGGGCCTCCTCCCGGCCCTTACCCCTTCCTAAAATATGACCAACAAATTGGCGCCATCTCGATCGATATTATTCTTCGACAAGAATATTCCCGTCGTACATTACAACCCAAAAAAAGGACACAGAAACCATGGAGTATGGCCACAGCATTTTGCTCTGCTATGGCTTCGTCATTAGTTGCTTCGCATTCTCTGGCACTCCCGTTAGGAACCGCCAATCTCCCTCGTATAAACGCTTGTATGCAAGCGCGGAATAAGCAAGTGTGGATATGGACCAATAATAAGGCAGTGATGACGGCTTCAGTGGAAGGCGGATGGAACACCTTTATATTCACTCCCGATTCGCGAGGCCTTATAAATAATTGGTCAAGTGAGTAATGAGCTTGAATCTGAATTTGCTTTGATAAGCGTATGAGAATTGTGACAAATTATTCATGGTATACTGTACATTATCTTATAAAAAGTATTGGCTTCAAGATACTATGAATCAACAACAAACTTGCATTGTATCTACAGGTATGGCCAGGATGGAGCCCTTGATTTTAGATAATGGACGTTTTCTTACCATCGATAACACGCAAAGAGGAGTTTTTTGTGACTTGCATTCACCTGATGAGCTTTCTCACTTACGTGCAACCGTGGGTCAAGAAGAGATTGTCGTGATGGATGCAACAGATTGGCGGGTTGGTAGACATTTTTCCACAGGCTCATTCCGTTAGAAGTGTTCTTAATTTTAATACTCATTGCAGGTCATTCCAGCGGAAAATGCAATTGCCGATTTTGCTAGTAGTAAATCATGTATCTTTGCAACATCTAGGACAGCAGCGGAGGCTAAAGTATTTCTGGAGGCATGTCTCTGACCTTGCTTAAATCAAGATTCAAGTAAGCAGCAAAAGCTCAAGTTCATTGTTTTTATTGGACCATCGTGTTTTGGACAGGCTTGCGTTAAGTTTCCAAAAGCTTGGTCTTTCAATGTTTTATGGGCTTTCTCATAACTTGAAGGTAGGATAAATTTGGGTATTTCAAATATCCAAAAGGAAAAGCCCATAAAAAATAGAAGGATGTTGTCTCCAACTTTTTACGGGCTTTCCTGTAACTTGATTTGTCGTGTATGAATCTATAATGCTGGTAAGCCAATGTTCCTTATCATTTGACTTGTAAGGACGTAGTGAAGAAAAGTACCCGTCTGGCACAAATCTGCCTCACAAAAGGTTGGTGGAATCCATCGTTCAAGGAAAATGAGGTATTTGTTGCTCTTGCGATGAGGCTCAAGGCAACATGAAATTAGATGTTGTTACAAAGCAGGACCTGTCCCATTGCAAAGCTTAATTCGCCATCATTTGAGAGTAAGATTCCCTCGATAACGAAGTTTCTTCTTTTTTCTCTTTTAAGCAGCCTTTATCTACTGAGCTATGGCAGTATACGGGCATCAAGAGGCATCCTAAGCCAATCATTGGGGTAGATTTTAAGTGTTAGCTGTCAAAAACCAGAGAAAGACTAGCTCAGTTTTGACATTCAATGTGCTTAACATGTGACAGAATAGGTTGCAAGACTAAATGATGGAGTCCATTGAATCTCTTTCTTCCAAGAACTACTTTTTGTGCTTATTTATCAACACTAAAGCGGATAAAAGTACCTTAACCAGAGTTTGCATGAAGAAAGAATCACCAGCCCCTTCATGCTGGGTAAATGCTCTCAGTAAACTCTCTTTTAAAAGAAAAATAATTTTATAAGGCACTTCTCAATGTTTCTATTATATTGACGTCTGAAATAAGATGAACTATGCAGTGGTGTAATTCATGGTATCTTCCCATCAGGCTGGCTATGCAAATCGTATTGGCTTGGAGGAGGAGGAGGAGCAGGGGGAGGAGGAGGCACAAGAGGAAGTGCCTCTTGTGTCGTTTAGACATGTTCAATGCGACGAATACATGTTTTTTACGCACCCAGTCTAGAGTGTCATAAACAGGAGGATATCACTCCCGCTTTAACAAGCCCACTAGGAGACACACAGAACAACCATAATATGGTCTTTCTCTTATGCTTCGTTCTACTTGCTAGCTTTTCCATCCTAGCATTTAAGGTTAGGAGAGTCTCTCCAGATGATGAAGAATTCATGCCTCTGCACAAGTAGATGGAGAGGAACATAGGGTAGGGTCTAGGCCTGTGCTGCATCGCAAACTTGCAGACTTTTGCTTCTAGTGTATGAGTTCTCAAGTACAAGCCTAGCTAATTGTCCATTGTATATTCTTTACATGCCCTGCCTATTATACAGCTACTAAAGATCTATAGGGTCTATGAGACCTGATAAATACAGCCTCCGCACAAGTAGATGGAGAGGAACATAGGGTAGGGTCTAGGCCTGTGCTGCATGGCCAACTTGTAGACTTTTGCTTGTAGTGCATGAGTTCTCAAGGACAAGCCTAGCTAATTGTCCATTGTATATTTTTTACATGCCCTGCCTATTATGCAGCTACTAACGATCTATAGGGTAGACCTCGGGGTTAGAGAAACACAAAATATAGATCACGCCAGCATTTAATATACTATAATAGGGAAAATATACTGTAGTCACTCTAACGTAGGTTTTAATGTAAACATTGGGTATTTTTCTGTCATGCGTAAGAGAAAGATATTACTGTCTCTTCAGAGATTCAATATCCGTATAGCATCTTATAAGATAACATTATTCACGATCTCATATAGACAATACAATATAGCAGCCTATGATGTACTGTAACCACAAATTTTGTAGCTCAATTTTTCCATGAACTTTCTTCAAGATGTAGCATCATACTCAAACAAACACACAACATGAGCCCACAAGGCCCAACATAAGCAGAGATAATATCGTTCTTTCTCAGTCAATAATGAGGATGACAGCATAATAGAGGACTCAATAGAGTAAAGGAGCGGCCAGAATGGCAAGCAGGACACGTCCACCAAGTTGAACACTCTTAAGACAGATTTTGATTCAGTTTCTCTTGCAATACCTGTTATTCTTTAAATATTTGACTAGGAGGTTCATGCCCTCCTTGTAGGTTGTATGTATTTGGTCTCAGGCTCCACAGATCTGCTTTTTTCTTGATTGCAAGTTAGGAAGATAAAGGCACGTCCGTCGTTGTCCTCTCTGTTTATGGAGCAGGAAGGTAAGTGCTCACGTGTTCTCTCTGTGTGGTTGGCAGACCAGGGTAAGAGCTGTTGGTTCTCAAGGATATCTAAATTGTTTGAGGAGATGGGCTTCTCTATTGGAAATATCCCACCTTTTCAATACAATATAAGGGATGATTATCTGAATTTTAGTCAGCAAAAAGTTAATCAGCTTATACGCCATGATTTGAAGTGGCTTTACGTATCAAATACATGGGTAAATCCTGTCAAAGATCTGCCTGTAAAAAGAAATTCTATAAGGATAGCTTCCTAAATATTTCAGCAGGATGGTTTCATTGGATATTTGGATATTGACCTGCTGAGTAAAGTGAGATACTGTATGGGGCAGTTTAGAGTGTCATCTTACCAGCTGGAGATCGAGGGTTGGTAGGGCGATATGTATTCGTGAAGACTGGAAATGTTCAATGTGTGATCTAAACATGGTTGAATCAGAAGAATATTTTATTTTTACCTGCCCAACCTACTACATTATTAGACGGAGATACCATTGTCTTTTTAGAGACCCCACATCTCTAAGGCAGCTGGTGGAATATTACGATCAGAAATGTGTTACTCACTTTGTATATGAACTATCCCTAGAAAGAAGAAAACAAAAGGATCCAATGGGCTTGAAGCAAACAGAAATAACCATTTTCTTTTCATCTGAGTCAAATGATGATAAGATGACGGTGGAGGCATCACAGAAAAGGAAGTATCTTGACCTTTAAGGTGTGACTTTGGCACTGTCTAAGACGATAAAACGATCAGCAGTTGCAAAACATAAAAGGTCTTTCCAGAAGAGGCCGAGCATCAAGCATGAAAGCAAGTCAAAAAGGGGTATTATGAATAGTTTGCAGCAGCCACAGGACCAAATGGGCTACTCCCATCAAACCCTACCTGAGCATATTTTTTACTTGTTAGTTTTATATTTTTGTTTGTATGCTTTAGATAACAGAAGGGTTTCCTCCTGGAGGTCTTGAATATTGTATGTGTTATGGTCTCATAGACCCTTTGGGTCTTCTGTAGACGTCAATAAATCAATCCTCCCTCCCTTATGGTCTCATAGGCCCTTTGGGTCTTCCGTAGACATAAATAAATCAATCCTCCAATCCTCCCTCCCTACCTTCCTCCCTCCTGATTTTTAAATGTGCAGGCCTTGGAAATAGGTACCCACGGGATACTGTTGAAAACTGAAGACCCATCGGAGATTTTTTTATTGCAAGTATGATCTTTTTATCTTATGTCTCTTCATTAATGTAACAGCTACTTGATTATCTAACTCACATTTTACAGGCATATTTTGCATCTAAGTCTCAAAATTATATGGAGCTTGTAAATGCCACTGTTAATAGAGTTGAACTCATAGGGATGGGGGACCGGGTCTGTGTTGACCTTTGCAGTATTTTGAAGCCAGGTGAAGGTCTTCTGGTAAGAATGGCTCAGTTGTCTTGCGGGTTGTTATGTACTAAACACTGGCTGATTTTTGGACAGGCAGGATCTTTTGCAAGGACGCTTTTTCTTGTTCATTCAGAATGTTTGGAGACCGGTTATGTTGCAAGCCGGCCATTCCGTGTCAATATTGTACGTTTGTTTATCATGTTGAACAAAAACTCCAAAGTATACCTTCAATGAGATTCTTATGAATGATGTAGGGACCTGTTCATGGATACGTTGCCATCCCTGGAGCAAAGACATCGTACCTGTCTGAGCTTAGAAGTGGAAGCGGAGTGTTAGTTGTGAATGCTCAGGGTCATAGTCGGACAGCTATTGTAGGACGTGTAAAGATAGAGTCCAGGCCACTTGTCCTCGTTGAAGCTGAGGTTGTACATATGCATTAATTTTAACAAGATTTTATTTGTTTTTTTTCTCAATGTGTATCCTGTCATTGTGGGCCGTATTAGGTGGAGGGAAGGAATAGCAACATTATTCTACAAAATGCTGAGACAGTATGCCTTATGCGGACCACAAGTGAAGGTGCTGTTTTATGCATTATTTGTGTTGGCAAATAAATTTTTAATTGCAACAGCACATTATGTTCTTTGTTGTTAAAACTTGAGGTTCTAAAGATAAGTTTGAGTGCCGAATGGAGTGCTAGCCAAGAGGTGGCTGATATCTTATTACCATATGAAATGGCTTGACATCATGCTGATATTTAGAGCATTAAAAAATGAGGAGACAGCATTTGGCCTTGAGCATCGTAAAGTTTGGGTAAGATGTGTCAGAATATTGATTGGAATGTAGATTCTCGGTTGAGAGATGCGAGTATTCTCTTCCAAAGCATAGTGGCATTTATTGAACATAGAGAGAGCATGAAAGTCATGATCATGGACCAGAGCACATGTTTGTTTGAATAACATGGAGTTTGCTCTTGGAATAGTGTTTTGTTAGGAGAAGACGGCAACAATGATGGATTGCTATACCATGTTGCAAGGAGAAGATTGGGCTCTCAAGAATTGGCAACGATTTTGATCAGGCGTGTGCTTGGAGCGAAGAGGCATTTGATTAGGACCTAAGAAGCTTCTTTGACGTTGCAGATGTGGTTGGGCATCGAAGAACATACTGTGGCCCATGGAAAAAAATCTAAGATTGATGACAAGAAGGGGCCGCAAAATGATTTGTTTCTGGATTATGAAGTAACAGTAGTGCAAACATATATGAATGTATGCCAACTATAATAACATAATCCTTAATGTACATGAAGCACATAAATAAGCTGAAATGGAGTGCTACAGGTCAATTCAATCTAACTGAAACACTTAGATATCAACCTGCTGAAGCATTGGGCTTGCTAAAGGCTTGGTAAAAAAAGGTTGGCCAATTGATCTTTAGGAGAAACATAGGAAGGTGGCATTTCAATGCTGGGATTGCAGGGTACAACAATATTATGGAGAACACGAAACGGAAAGAAGAAAAGGAATCAAGTTACCTTTCCTCAAATGAATTGGATGGCTGATGTCATATAACTGAAAGGAATGGAAGAAAAAAAGGTGAATTTGCAGATGATTCCACCGATTAGATCCCGCGTGGATGCGTTTCAATAAAACTTTTGTATGCATGAACTAACAGGATTGTAGAAAGCTCAAAATATTTCATCTGTTATTGTCATGTTCAGAAAAATTTGATTTAGCAGATGCCACAGAAGCAGTAGACAAGGTTTGATAGTTGTCTTCAGTGTTTGAAAAAGGCATTGTAGGCTCTTCCATATTACCATATTGTACCAATACAGGCAACATGATCAACATCTACGAGGACATCCAATGAAGGCAATTCTGCTAAAGGCACATGCAAGTGTACCTTTCAAATATGCAAGCACCTCCTTTGCTGTCTTCATTGTTGTCGCTTTGGACAGGCTCGTCAAATATACTCCACGGAATATTGGGATTGGTTGTTGTAAAGGAGATTAATCCACCAGGAAGCAATCTTTACAATCAGTATCAACCATAGGTGGATGAAATTTTTGAATAAGAGAATGCCAATTATTCATCTATCAACTTCTACTCAGAGAATGTACTGCGATAAGAAGCCATGATAAGTTGATTGCTAGGGGGCTGCTTATTGATGATTAAGCCATGAACAACTCTGTCAAGAATAGGCCAGCAATAGAGGACAATAATGATAGAAAGCAATGTTTATAGTCCGGCTAGGATCTGCTTCAGATATGGTAACCTTATCGTTTATATGGAATGCAATTTATTACTAGTTGTTTTTTCAGACCTTAAAAGATCTTCTAACCTAACAATGCTAGCTGTTTGGAATCTGATTTTGGATCTGCTGCAGATAATTGTAGTGCAAATTAGACCTTTGCAATTTACACGCTAGCTTCTCCTGCTCTTCTTGTATGTGACCCTGCGGTTAGATTGCTTATTCAGCACATCATTGCATGGTTGAAGCTCGTGCTTGCATCAAGCTTTGCTTCAATCAGAGTACATCTCTGCCACATAAAATCATTGTACAACTGTTAGTTTGACTTGGAACTGCTGCAGATTGATGGCAATCTTGTCCTTATCTCTCAATAATATACACTGTTTCAGACCATGCAAGATATTGGTTATGTCTCATGAGGACAATACAAAACGGGCAAGACATTTATCCTGGTTTCCTACCACAAACTACCCTGAAAGGAGTCCTATATCCCTTCAAGGGATTCAGCTGAGGTTTCTCATATATTTTGTTCTCTAGTTACAAGGGAGCTACAACCCTTGTAGGTAATCATAGAACAAACACGGGAATTTTCTATGTGGTATTTTTCTCTTTGCTACGTTGGTTTATGAATTTTGTCTGAGTGAAGTTATCGTAAAATGCAGTTGATGTGTCACCTCAATTATCTGTCCTTGTGGCAGTTTCCATGTAATGTTGGATTGCAAGCTTGGCAGTCCCAATTGCCCAAGAACCTTACATGATGACACTCCTGATCCAGGCTTATTATGCAGCTGATCCAAGGCAAGAAAGAGAACTGCATTTTCATGTTGCAATGATTTTACTATAACAATTGTGTTTTTCCCAGGTGGGAATGAAATCAATCACTATATTATAGGTGTTATGAGTATTATGAGATCAAAGGGGCCAGGATGTGGATGATATCAATGACTTGAATATTAATGAGTCGATACTGCCTTTCAGAGAATGTAATGCAGGTCTCTCATAGCAAGGCGTGAATTTATAAGCAAAAGTACGTTTCATAGGAGTGGATCATTTTGTTACTAAAATCGTCAGCTGTTAAGGCTTGAAATATGGATTGCTCTGAAGCATTTTTTGTCAGGACTGATCCAGATTTCTTAATGCTCGGTACAGCTTAACATGCTTGGCTGGCATTCATAGCTGCAGCTAAAAGAGGAGATTGTGATACTAGCTGTCATCTATGGTCTATGTAATAGTTATGGAGGGAATTGCTGCGAATTTTTGTCCCATGTCAGATTGGTCCCTTGTTCTATGCCATGTCAGCATATGGATATTATGAAGATGGATTTTTTTAATTTATTTATGTCTACGATGATACGATTAGACTAACGTAATTTGTCTTGCCATTGCAGGAAGTGGAAAGGGTAGTGTAATACCTTTGCCTGTGTCAACATTGGCACCGGGAGACAAAATTCTAGTTAGTCCACAACCAGAAGCTCGACACACAGGCATTAAGATTGATGAGTTTATTATAGAAAGATAGTCATCAAATGTTGCACATGTCGCCCTCAAAAGTTTTTCCTAGCTTACAAATTGTTTTGTTGGCTTGGCCTGAATGGTTATCAGTAGTTCCTTCTACCTTTTAAGAAACAATTTTCCTTTAGCTTGCTAGATTAAGCCTCTTTACAGCCTAAATCCATATGCGTATGCTCTAAAGAAGAAAAAGGAATCCAAGAGGAAGCAGAAAGAAGCAAGCCTTGTCAAGAAAATTTTCACATTTGCTGTTTTATCGAGAATCTACCATAAACTTCTTATCAAACTCAAGCTACTCGAGAGCAAGTCAGAATCAACTCATCCAAATCAAATCCAAGGGCCAGGTTCGACTTGTGGTAGTGGCACTTCTCCTAAAAATCTCAACTTCCGCCTCTGTTTTGGAGAGCGACGATCTATGTGTTTCCATTTGTGGCAGTAGGAAGTTTCAACTAGATGGTCAAGATTGCTCCATCACTTTATCTACGGCAAGATCGGCCTGCCACTTAACTCAAGTTCTATAGAACGGGGAATTACCCATGCCAATTGATCGAGTGTTTTGAACTTAAAGCGGGAGTGTTTTTGTTTTTTTAGATTGTTTTGATAACTGCTAACTACTGCAATGGAATTAGGAGGCAGGTGTCAGTTATGACGTGCCATTGCAAAATTTGTTGAGGCTTAAATGACACTCGTCTATCTTCCAAAGTCAAATCTGGCCCTAAGTAGTTATGCCACAAAAATTTACAATTATGATAAATGGTGTAGCATAGGCTTTTTGTTATCTTCTTGGTGTATCACGATTATGGGTGTTTGTCTAAGTTTTTTTTTGGATCATTGGATCTTGGCATATACCAAGCATTATACCAAATCAAGAGCCCACAATTCTACACATCAGCCCCCCGTATTTTCAAACGCTCCCCTAAGGTTACCAAATACATGGCGGAAAAAAAAAACACAATAGTCTTGCAGGAA
>JAANSK020287546.1:0-10657 GCA_011763485.2 Isoetes engelmannii | reverse complement strand
CTATTGTCAATTTATAGTCACTTTTTTGTCACCTTATTCTCTCCCTTTTGTCATATTTGAGGCATTCTATCAGAACACTGTTGAAACATTGAGTGCCATTTTTTCTCTAACTTTTTTGTCAAAGTTAGGACATTTTAGTGTCACACTCTGGTCAAATTAATGTCATTTCTTTGTCACTACTTTTGTCATTATAAAGTCAGTCTATTGACACATTTTTGACGCATGGTTTTGTCAAATCTATATCAGTCTATTATCACATTTGTGTCATTTGTTGCTATATTATAGTCAAATTTACATCATTTTTTTGTCACTACTTTTGTCAGTATTAAGTCAATCTATTGTCACATTTTTTGACACATGGTTTTGTCAGAACCATGTCAGTCTATTGTCACATTATTGTCACGTTTGTATCATCTTTTTGTCACTCTTTTTTGTCATTATTGCGTTACTCTATTGTCACATCTTTTGTCAGTATTTTTGTCATCGTTATTGTCACTTTTGTATCAGTTTTTTGACACATTATTTTAATGACAAAAAAAGTGACAATAAATCACTGTTCTCTTGTAGTGTTTGCTCACCTAAGCTGGCAGCATAGTCTTGATCTTACGCACAATCGATTGCACATCCTATGGCAGAGGATAATACCTGGAATAAAGCTTCATGAGTATTGTATATCAAGCTTCAGGAGTAGTGTATATCAGGAACAACCTACCACCACTAAAAATGATTAAAATATGCTAATGGAGGTTGACTTCAAGCTTAGTGTGACTCTTTGCAGTTTGAGAAGGCAGAAATCAGAAGGTATGGGATGTCCTGAAACATAAGCCAAGAAAACGAACCTGGAGAGTGAGAACTCCTAAGAACCGCATGAAAGTCTCAAAAGCTTTAGAAGCTCATCCAACCCCTTTATAAATCGGACGTGAAAAAAAAAATCGCAAGAAGAGGGCTGGTAATGGTGAATACAAAATGTTCAATCCTTTAAGGTGTCGAAAATTTGACGAAAATGCCTCACAGCACTGCTCGTACATTAGGCAAACCATAAGGTCATAGACGGAGCGACGTAGGATATCTTGGCTATTCTTTTTTTACCTTCTTTTTCCTGAGCCTACCTAAGATTCGTGGATATTTTTCAAATTTTGATAATATTTGCCTTTTGGCGAACATTCGCCCTTAGGCACAACACTAGTCCAATAGCACAATTTAACCTTTTAAAGTGAAAATGTGGCTTTGTCCTTGTAGATAAAATCAATCTATTAAAAACGAAGGTATATAAGAAAAAAGCAAACCAAAGTGGTCAAGGACAAATCCTCTTCAATTCTTCTTTAGAAGTTTGAATTGCAATACAATAGCCACAAAAATAGCTCTTAAATTTATCGTATGTACCTTATAGTATTTTGTAATTCTTGTTATACAGTATAAAAATATTTGTACGAGCATACCCCACAAACGAGGATCGCAATCTACGGTCCAAATCAAGGCATAAGTCGTGAATATGCCCATCCAACAGATCTCGCTGCCCTACATCACCCCGTGTGAATATGCACCCAAACCAAAGGGAGTTTTAGGGGAAATTTAATTTAGAATTGTTGGATATAATGGTTTGTGTTATATAAAAAAAATTTTGGGTGGAAAGTCAAGCGAAAGGTGTTTTTAAGTATCAAAACTAAGAGAATGCCACCATATGATTAACAATATAGAATACACAATCTATTATGGATGGGATTTGAACCCATCATATCCTTGAACAAAAATCCTTGGAACACAATGACGGAAATGCTCAAAAGAGGCCATTGGTTCAATAGCAACAGTACTTGTATCTGCATCTACAATTGTAACATTTTTTTTTTATGAACGTGGATCTTTATTATCCATAAGAATACAAAGAGCACATGGGGGACTCAAAACCCAGTGGAGAAGGTGTTTACTAGAGCAAAACTACCCACCATGCACATAACATAGAAGAGCAGATGATACATATCACCAAGAGCACAAGTGGCTATGAGTAAGTATGAATCTGAAGATATCGCTCCCAAATAATACTCTTGTTGTCATCCTTTAAGGAGGAACACCTATAAGCTTTTACAATGCGAGAGCGAGCGTCACTGAGCACTTGTCCCTTGAAGATAAGAAGGTTTCGTCTCTATAATTGTAACATGTATTGGATAAACTCCATAGTAAACTCCATTGCAAAGACTAGGCAGAATGCTTAAGCTGCAACCAAGCAAGAATATGCTTTCTATGAAGTTCTTCAACATAGCAAAATTGGTTCCCTGGAAGCAGATGTGTGTATATTCTCAATTCTGCATGTATTCTCAATTCTACCCCTTTGTGCCGCACATGCACATGCACGCGCACATGCACATGCATGAACACGCATGCGCATGCACATGCATGAACACGCATGCACATGCATACACATGCGCAATGTTCATGCACAAACACATGCAAAGAAAGACAACAACCCTCGGATTGTTTCAGCTAATGAAAATCAACGGCCCATAAAGGATGCACTCTAGAAATACTATTTAGTATTCCTCAACGAATACAACAACAAAATCATAGAAAAACCATGTAAAAAAACGTATAAAAACCTAATATTTGTAGAAAGTTGGCTAATTTTGTTTTTTCATCTATAACAGACCCTACTAAACCATAGTTTGTAATTGTTTAATTCCTTAGAAAAAAGAAGTCTTTTGGCGCAATTTCGTCCTTAAGGGCTACCCTGGCCATGTGTGAGAAGGGGTCAACAAAAACCCCTTTGTATACACGTTATCTAAGGTCCAAGAAACCCCTTTTTGTATGAGATGTACTACTAGATGACCCTAAAAAAGCTCCACTCTCATATGTATTCGTGTGATTTAGGCTCGAAAAAATCCACATATCGCCCACTCACATGTTATATACGATCTACATTATATAAAACCCCGGGGTTTGCCCTACACCGATCTGCAAGAAATTTGGCGACCTTCAACCCAACATGGGCAATCTCCGATATTTCTGCTTTGTTTTTGCACGTATTTTTCAAGCCAGAAGCGTTCAGCTATGGCGATTTGGGAGCTGGAACTCAAGTCCGACTCGCCTTTCTTTTTCTAGTTTTCTTGGGAATGATTTCAATACGCCATAGCTGAGCTCCACAAAAGAAATGCTGACCAAAATGGTTTCTCAACTTCCATGTTGTTGGGGAATGTAACTTTTTCCACTTTTCGGATTGGAAGAGACCGCTCCCCACTAACGCCAGTCGCGGGCCCCCTTTCCAAACCAGAAAAGGAGTAGTCCCTTAGTAGTTCCCTAATACATAATATACTAAGGTCCAGATTCGACTCACGGCAATGGCATTTCTCGTGAAAATCTAACTTCTGCCTCCTTTTTGGAGAGCTACAATCTATGCGATTCCATTTGCGGCAGTAGTGAGTTTGAAATAAATGTTCAAGATTCGTCTCTCACTTAATCTACTGCAAGATTGGCTTGTCAAGTAAATCAAATTCTAAAGGATAGGGGATGGCCCCTACCAGTTAATCGAGTGTTTTGGAGTTAAGCCGGAGTATTTTTTTTGTTTTATTGACAATGTTTTGATAATTGCTAACTGCTCTAATGGAATTAAAAAGCATGTACCAGTTACGACGTGCCATTACAAAATTGGTGGAGGCTTAAATGACACTCGTTTATTTACCCAAGTCGAATCTGGCCCTAAGTACTACCATGTAGTGAAAGAGTAACCTTGCAATGGAAATTTCTTGCAAAAATGGAACTTTTTGAGGCACAAAGGCCTTTTGTAAGGTTTCAGGCCAGGTCATCAATCCACGTAGGCAGACGGCTATGACGGTTATGGTTTAACTAACTTTTCACAAGAGCGGGACACCCGCTTCTTTGTGCGGAACCTAAAACAGAGAGATGTGTCTCTAGCTTGAAGAGGCGCCGTTCCAGAGCGACATCATGGGTTACGTCTCGTCACTCCGTCCATGCGAGCGCCTAAGAACGGAAGGCAGGCATACAGTCTGGTTTTTCTCCTCCTTATGCTAGCGCCTCTTCTGCTTTGGAGCACAACCGCCGGAGCCAAACGGCCCTTCCTGGGCCGCCGAAATGTTCAAAGTCTTACCTTTCTTCCTGGGTCTCAGAGATTTCTTCCTGGGAATTATGGTTGTTCTTACTTAACCGCAGATTTGCCTTCTCTTAGTACTAGATCTTCTATACAGATTTAAGCAGCTATGCCTCCGAGGCGTTCTTCATTTGTTGCCAAAAAACGTCCTTTAGATATTGCTGTGGCTGCCTTTATGCTTATCAATGTGCCTATTATTCTTCTCTGTGAAACACAACTGGTGCTTCCTGCTTGGTGTTTCCCAAAATTCTTGCATGATGCGGTGAAATGGCATGTCCGTGTCAATGGAGATTTCTTAGTGAGGGATACGCCGCATTACTTTAAGGGTCTCGTAGTTGGTGATATCTTCATCAGACTTCCTCTTTTGCTCTTCAGCCTCAGGGGCTTCTACCGTGGTATGCTCTCTGTTCTAATTTCCTCGTTTTCATTCGTTAGATTCTTAAATACCACAGAATTAGCCTTTTTTAGTTTGTTTTTGTATCAATCCTTAGTTTTCTCTGTGTCTTTTTTGTTTTTGCTGCTTGTTCTAAAACTGTGTTTGGTTTGACTTATTCTAGCCCTGTTTTTCTGTTAATAGGAAAGGACTGGTCCAAATTTACAGGTACTGTCTATGGACTGTACACAACCACCACTATGGTATGCTCTTCAAGTCATTACTTTATTAACTAACTTGTGCTCATACATCTAAACCACATAACATGATATGCTTCTGCATCTGTTACAGATTCCCATACTATCTGATATATTTACAAATGCACTGGCAAGGAAAGGCAGAATGGTTATGTTTTACATGCCTCAGTTAGTGGTTGCATTATATATACTCTACCGTGTACTGCCTGTAGCATTTCCCACCTTTATTCACGCGCCAAGGAGATCATCAAGGCACTCAAGTTACTACTGAAGCTTTTCTTTCCTGTGTAAAGGCACCAATGGGCACCTTTGTATCTTCTTGAGTGTTTCAGAACTTACAAGAATAGCTAATATTGAAGCCATGGTCTGTATCAAGCCTGGGGACCACTAGAACTTGGTTTTTAAAGTTGTCACCTGCTTTTTGGATCTTTGGCAGCTGTAACATTGTTTCCAATTATCACATGCCCTTCAAATGTTTCCTCGGATCTTGAGGGCTTGTTCAATACTATGTTTAATTTGCTAACCTTATATTAATTTGATTATCTTTTTTTTTATTTATTTAATGAGCCTTCTCACAGAGATGGAAATGATCCAAAATAGGCAATCTATTATGCTTGTTACACAAGAATGTATGATTTCTTCTGATAACAAATCTCACATAATACATATGAATTGTTGAAGTCACTAAACTTGAAACAATGGTGAAAATAGTGCATTGGGAGTTTTAAAGGGGAATTTTAAAATGCCCTATTTGTCAAAATGCCAATTATAGTCCTTTCAAGAAGCTATAGATTGATGCAGCGAAGAGGTTTACCTACTGAAGCAAAAGTTTTCAGCCTTCGACCTAGAATCAGGCAACAATTGTATCAGCTTTGATGCCACAACTTATTTGTTGTCCAGTACAATTGTGTTTTCTGCTGCTCATCAGCCCTCATGTATAGATAATGCTTGCGGCCAGTGTTACAGCACACAAGATGATCCATACTGGGGATGTTGCCCAGTACAATTGTGTGCTTTCTGCTGCTCCTCAGCTGTAGATTAATGCGTGTGGCCACTATTGCAGCACACAGGATATCCATATTGGTGATGATGGTGAGCAAATTCAGCGTCACAAATTATCCAATAATTCTAATTTCGGTTATGCCAGTAGTTTCATTTTCAAATCAGGGTATTTTGACAAAATAAAACTAATGGATATTTCACAATTGCATAGAGATACAGGGGCCCCACCGCAGACCTTAAAGGAACTGATGAAGCTTCAGGTCTACATTATTAAAAGTTTAGTTTGTTAGCAATGCTAAAACTATAATGAGCACCTGTTCCTGTAACTAAAAAGTTGTCTACTTAATCACATTCTGTGAGCTGAAATATAAATGAAGGTTGATCATCTGAAATGTATATCTCCAACTGGGAAGATTCTCATACTTGGAAAAATAAAGGAGCTCCTATATTAGCACTTAAACATTAAACCCATTCATTATACAGCATTTGCTAGCCACAATGCCATAGTTGGCGCAACAAATTTAATGCTTCTTTTCATTTTTAAAAGGATTGCCAAAAGAAGCCTGGTAAAAATAGCCTTCGGAGAATTATGTTTCCTCTGATGGCAGAAAACCCTGACAGGAAGATGTTCCACAATGGCATAGACAAGATTGACCACCTTTACCATAGCAAATGGTTAACTCTTCCCCCTTAGTAATATCCGTCCTAGCAAACAACCCAACGCTTGGAATAATTGATCCAGCTTTGCGTATTAAGCAAGAAAATAGGTTTCCTCCATCACATGAATGATTGATAAACCTGGCAACATTGCCTATTACAGTGGCATCAACATTGATGCGCAAACAGGAGCGTCCAGATGGAAGATACTCCCGAAGGACAAGTAATGCAGAACCATGTCTATGCTTTCTAGTTTCCATAGTATCATAGATCAGCTGCCTTTGCTTAGCCTCTCTGTTTGTTAAACACTCGCCTAAAATATAAAACGTTCCTTGCATTAGAATGAATAACACCTTGTAAACTGGGAAATCTAGCAACTCTAAACCCTAGTCAAATCCTGATCCTTTAAAATACCAACATGTAGATGAGATGTTTACAATTGTGTGGTTAGAATGTCCCCCTTTGCAACACTACGAAACATAAGCTAACAATTCATGAATCCTCAGAAAACCAGCCTTTATGTGGGAGTGAAAAATACCTGCATACTCACATACAAACGTTCCAAGAGGAATGTCTTGCTCTGCACATAAGCACCACCCCTTAAACTGATTCCTGATAACAGAGAGTTTCACAGAAATCCCTTGTTGTGATACTCTATTATGGCAACTTGTTGAACTGCAAAAGCAGGTCCTTCCGCATTCAAAAACTGAGAAAGAGAAATCCTCTGAAGACGCGAATTTCAGTCTAGAATTCACATATGCAACCTCTCCATTACTCGTCCGTCCACAAGGGCAATCCAATGTACAAACAACTGACGAATTTGTCATTTCATCAAGATGATCGTGACCACATGAACAACCTGCATCTTCCAGCACCCCAAGGGAGTGCTCAAAACTACCATCTGTTGGAACTGGGCTATCACAACCCCAGGCAAAACAGGAGTTTTTGGTTGTAGAGAGCTTACGAGATGGGGTATATTGAAAATAGGCATAGAGGCATTCGTCAACGGAGTTGAGGAAAGGAACGGGAAGGCGTTCCATGGACTGTGTGGCGTCTGAGAGACGAAGACGGGTTAAGGTCGACACACAAGCTGCCATAGCTGAGCAAGTAAGGGCAACATTGCCCAGATCTGCAGGCGCCAGCCATGGTAGTACGAGCTTCAAGGCCTCCATTTCTTTAGGGTTACAGCAGAAAACAATCTCCAAACAAATAAAATTGGGTTTAGCTAGGCGATGACTTTTTTGGGTTGCCCGAAGGGCATACCCTTTGTAAGGAGGAGCCATTAGGTATAATCCTGTGAATATGCCATTCAGATGGCCGAGATTGAAGGAAAAAAGGAATATGCTGAGTAATGTGCTTTTTGAAGGGCGACTTGATAAGAACCACCTATGCGTGAAGCTCATCCGTCGACTCGTCACAGCCAGTTCTTGAAGAAAGCTGAACCGTGGATGCTGAAGAACTGATAGTTGCAGCTGCATGCGAACTGAAAGTTATAAGCTGCATGGAGTTCTCAGATGTTTTTTTTTTTTTTTTGTCTAGGCTTGCTATGGTGCGCCATCTTACGCTAGCTAATTTCTGTTCATAAATTTGTTACTCATATGCATGGCATCAACTAGAAGAAGAGTGGAGTTGTCGGAACAATTTATTTTCCTGGTAAGTATTTTAGATTTATTTAGATAGTTGCTTGTAGCCTATTCTTGTACTGATCTGAGTAGAAATCGCTACATATATGTAGTTCATAATTTTCTTCACGCCCTTATTTGACATCCAGTTGTTTAATTTTTTGCTTTGCTAGATATAGCAACCAACAGTTTTGCCTCCGACTGTGAAAAGGTTGTACAAAAGCTTGGTGTGCGTAACTACTGATTCAGTTATCTTTGACAAAATGGCCTCAAACCTAAAACGCAAGGCTGCAGTGAAGCGGAAAATGCCTGAGCCAAATATTCTATGCCATAGTTGGCGGGACAGATTCAGACTGTTGAAGTTGGCAAAACAAAGTTCCATTGTCACAGATTTGTTTTCTTTGTAAGGAGTAAATACTTCACTGATATTTGTGCCCAGAAAAAATTGTCATCCAACATTCGAGTCAGTTTACCGAATCTCCCAGGGGGTGCGGAGACATTTGAGCTAATAGCAAAGTTTTGTTATGGTCAAGAGTTAGAGCTGAAGACCTCTAACATCATAAATCTGGAAATGGCTGCAGTTTTTCTAGGTATATCTTCAGAGGTTGGAGTTGGAACAAATTTGAGGGACATATGTGATCGATTTTGGATGGAGGAAGTATATCCTTTCTGCAATGTTATAATGGAGCTTCTTAGAGCTGTTAAGATCGAAACTTTGTCTGAGGAAATTCTTAGTATCCTCCATGGCTGCATATTGGCGCTTACTTCCCATGTCATTAAATGCGAGACAGATTCATTGTACTTGGATATCCCTAGTCTTTTAAAAAAGCTAACGAGTTTGCAGCCCAATGTACTACAGCTTGTCATTGACAATTTCAGGGAGCAAGGAGTAACATTTATAAAAAAATCAGCTGCTATATATTCTTGGTTGCATTCAGATTTGGAAACTGCAGACAAGGATGAAAGTATTGAGCTGTTGATTGGATTTTTGATCCAGCAGTTCGACAAGGTTGCTCGCACTAATGATGAAACTGTAACTCGTCATACATGTTCAGCTAAAGCGAAGGCCTCTGTTCAGTATCTTTTCTCATTGTCAAAAGCTTGTTCCTGGTTTGACATGGTAAAAGATGAGATAAATTTGCTAAAGAGTTGGTTTTTGCACTCAACAGATGAGGCACATCTATTGGACCTTGACATTGTGACATCTTCATTTCTCATTCTTGATACAAATATAAATGAAACCGAAGAAAGGACTTCTACGAAGAGGGCGAATGTGGCAGGAAAGTACTTGTTGCACTTCAGCAAAAATCCTGTATGTTCATTAAAAATTTTTCGTGATCTGGTGATTAGTATTGCAGAAGTATACTTGGTGCATGCCATTAGGAATCCTGAATATTCATCTGAATTTTTCCGCGAAGTGGTGATGATCGTTGCAGGCATAATGCCATCACATGATATGTTGTATGATGCAGTAAAAGCACATCTGAATTATCATTCAGATCTGGAGCAGCAGGGCAAGATGTTAATATGTAGTCTGGTTGATGGTGAAAGACTTTCCAGTGACAAACTAGATGATGCTCTGCGTTGGAATTTCTGTCTTTCAACTGCTTCCCTTATTTATCTTCTAAAGAAGGAGTGGGGAATTGCAGACCCCTGGTATACAATTTTTGTGAAATTCGATCATGATACAAGCGCTTTCACTGTAAATGGTTCTTACAATGTTAAGAAGCTGAAGGAAGATATTAGAGCCAGGAAGGGATCAATGGGCGAATTTAACTTGATTGAAGCTTCGGTATAATTTCAGATATCTGTCAGATGAATTAAAGCTTTGTGATTTAAATATTGGAAGAGATTCCACATTATATGCTACCTTCTTTGTGACATCATAACGTGTGCTGAAGGAAGAAAGGTATTATTTCATGCGTGGATGTTGGACACAAACTGCATTGTCGTTGTGGATGAATCAGGACAGGACAATGAAACTGTGTTGGTGTAACTTTGAAGCAAGAGAATGGCGAAATCTGTTGCGTACCTGTTTTTCTGACAGTAATATATATAATAAAATATAATCGAACAAATAATAATAGTCTCTAAACTTGAATAAATAAGATTATATTTTTTTAAAATTCGTTATTAGTTTTTTCAACTCCAATTAAACAAGGACAAATTTCTAAATCTTCTTTCACATTGGATTCGACCCATTGGATTATGTATAGGAGTCTTTATATCGTACATGTGGCAAGGACCCCTCACAAGACTAATTTCAACCAAAACAACAGCAATGGAGGGATCATCCTCGAAGGCACATTGGCCTACCATCTCCTTTTCCTTCAACCTCTTAACCGACCCTTTCAATGGTTGTACTGGCTGTATAATGTTCCTACAGCCAAGATCACCCTTTTGTTGTTAAAACTTACGCATCCTATGGTTATTGATCACATACCTTAGTAACATTGTTTTTTGGGTTGCCCGTAGGGTATGGTTGCCCGCCACCGCGGACGTACCATACCCTGTGGTACCAAAAGCCACCTCTGCACCATTCCACAGTCCCCCCTGAACGCGCAACAGGTGTTGCGACTTCGTGAGTCGAGAAGCCATGGCTCCCGTGCCATATACCCACCCATCGCGCACCTAGGAACCCCCAAACATG
>JAANSK020287535.1:0-10658 GCA_011763485.2 Isoetes engelmannii | reverse complement strand
ACCCACCCTCCCCTCACAAAATGCCCCTTAACAGGGGGCAATCCAAAAATAATCTAACTTGTTTTAGTGCGAAAGAATTTAGTTAGTTTCCATTATGTTAAAGTATTAACGGAAAGTTAACTTAGTCTTGCGCGAAGTTAAGGGTCTCTTATAAGTTTAACTGGGCAATTAAGAAAAATCTAACTTAATGGCGAGTGCATAAATAGAAGCGCTTCTGCGTTGAACCATCGGTGAAGCAGGTAATGCGTAGTTTGACGATGCAAACTCTGTTGGAATCCCACGAGCTGTGATACCGTCTGCTGGTATCATAATTACCGTTGGAACCACCGCAATATTAATAACATACACCAGCTTTGACAAGGAAAATCATGCACATATTGGAGAATTATAGCACAATAATAATAGCCAATATCTCTTGCCAGGATTCAAACGATCTGGTTCAACACCGTTATTACAAGGGCCTCTGCTTAGTTACTCATGGAAAGCTGGATATAGCTCTTGGAGCTAGTGCTAGAATCGGCAGGTGAAAATAGTGTTCCACCACGGGAGCCTGTCCCAATGCCTGATGATGTAGACAGGGTAGACATATCCACACAGACTTCAACTACGTAGTTGATGTGCATTGCACTGCAGAGACTCCCACTTTTGAGACAGGCATGCCAACAAAGGACGATTATCACACACAGCCCCTGAACCTGCATATATCGTCAGTGTTGAGGAGACGAGTAACGTTTGTTCTGCTACAGAAGAGGCAGTGCATTTTATTATTTTTATCGACGTGATGCACAATGATGCAGATAGCATGATCTCAGTACACCGAGTGGAAGCATCACGGATTGGCCGTCCGCATCACCTGCTAGTCCATTTTAGAGATGCCATTTCCCGGTTACATGTACTGGGGCATGGCAATCATCTGAAAAGGACCACCTTTTCCGTCCAACATGATCTAACCCCAGTACAGCTATGTAGACGGAAAGAGGAATTATGTAAGATAAGAGCAGCTCGCCTACAACGGAATGGGCAGTGTACAGAGGAGGCCAGAGATACAAACACAAGAATGGTAGGGATAATTGAGCTTTAAATCCACAAGACAATGACTGAAACTTAGAGTTAACTGGAGAAGTATGAATTTGTTTCAGGTAAATGGATTGATACACACGTATAACCGCCCAACCGGATCCAATCCAGAATGGGATTATGGCAATATACACAGCAAGACTAGGATATAGCTTGCCGCTTTTGAAAGTCTGCACCGTGCAAACTCCAGATCACGCTTACAAACTTTAACAATATTACTCGGATTCAATCTCCACGATTGGCTCAGAGATCCAACAGATTATCTATGAATTGAAGACGCTACGCTTGAGCTTGGCAGGAACTGATCTCCAATAGATTCGGCTAAGAAGAATTGCTAGGAGCTGAGCAGATGAATCGCTGGTTACTGGAAGGATTCACTGGTAGTAGAGTACTGAGGGTTCACAGTATTGACAACAGATCTCGCAGAGCAAACTGAAGAAGTCGGGTTGCAGGTCGCGATGCTTACAGAACTCCTTCTGCCCCGTTTTATACTTTGAACGCCCTTTTTTCCCTTCCGTACCTTTCTGTTGCTTGAATTAGCTATCTGTTAGATGTCCTCCTTGATATTTGGACACATACTCTAACAATAGCCAGTTTTTCCTTTTCTAATTTATATTTAGAATTGATATTAATATCTCGACCCCATCCTTGTTTATTCTCGACCCCTTCTTGTGATTTCCAATGGTTTAAATTTTTTTTCCTAAAGCCCCCCTATAACATTGGGAAGAACTTCTAGGAACCCATTTACATATTGCCATAATCTTAATCCCATTCACATGGACCACTCCCCCGTGCTATGTTCGTATCAATCCATCCCTTCCTCAAGAATGATCACCCACGATCATGGATATCCTAGCAGCTTTAGAAAACCTGCAAAATCTCATAAAGAATTAAGGATAATCTTGTACTCCCGTTGTACATGATACCCTTACATCTCCGCAATCTATATCTCTGCAAAACAAATGTATCTCCACGTTACAGATGCAATTTTTGTCAGGCCTATTGTGTTGCAATCACAATTACCAATCTCCGAAAATACACGCCATGCACTCTTATTCAAGCCTATTGCGCTGCAGCACAATTGCTAATCTACCAAGAGGCATTCCCAGCAAATATAACCATGCTCAGACCTATTACGTTGCAAGCGTAATTGCCAATCTACCATGGATATACACATTTCAAACAAAAATAAAATAAAATAAATTCCATTCTTTATTCCTCATAAAGAAAATTTTCAACTTACAAGACTTCCACAGTCTTATAGAGAGAGAAAGTAATACATAATTATTTTTTTTAGAATCCGATCTGCATCCACCTCTTCTCTTTGGCTATGGCCTTCGCTCACTCCTCCTCCTTTTTCGCATGCTCCTCGGCAGCTTTAGATGTTTCCGCCATCTGCTCCATTGGCTTGGATACCTCCATCACGTGCATTTGAGTAACTTCTTTAGGAGGTTTAGGCAGTGCGAGCACTTGAGTAACTTCTTTAGGAGGTTCGGCCAACACGTGCATTTGAGTGGCTCGTTTAGGAGGTTCAGTTTTTGGCACTCCTCCTTCTCCAAGTGGTCAATCCCTTATGTAATGTTTTCCCCCACATCGGTAGCAACCTCCATTTGGTTCTCTTTGATCCCTCCTTTGCTTAATCTGATTTGCCTCTTCTTGTTTCTTTTTAGATCCATTGCTCTCTCCGTTAAACCTTCTCCTTTTGAAATTCCTATAATTGTCTTTGTTTCCATTTTTGTCCTTGCTTTTCTTTTTATCCTCATGATCCGAGCTTTCCTCTTTCTAGAGATCTAGCTTTCTAGATTTTGGATCTATCTTCCGCTCTACTGCAGATGCTAGCTTTATAGCTTCATCCAAATCTTTGGGAAATCTTTGGGATTTAGTATCTCCAATTCCGCATAGATGTCATCTCTACAGCAACTGACATATTTTTTTAACAACTCTTTCCCATCCAAATTCCTTACCAATGCAGCCAAATGATTGAATTTGGAAATATAGGACTGAATTGTCTCCGCTCCTTTCCACTGACTGATAAAGCTAACAACCGTAACCGGCTTTGTCTTCCCTCCTTTGAAAGAAGGCATGTCTGGCTTTACCAACCATTTTCTTAGCTTTGTGGTTGTGGAGGATTTGCAGGTGGAGGTTGAATAGGCAGAGGTGGTTGCATGTAAATATCTGGAAGGAAACGGTACATGATGGACAACAATTCCACTTGCCTATCATACTGTTGCTGATTACTGGGCGTAGGCAGTGCTAATTGTGATGCAATATAGCTAGCATTTGACAAAGCTTGCTGGTATTGCCTTTCAGAGACATTGAAGCGGTTCTGGGACATGGATCAGGTGTTTGGATTGACCGGGCTCTGATACCAATTTGATACAGACACAAGAATGCTAGGGATAATTGAGCTTTAAATCCACAAGACAATGACTGAAACTTAGAGTTAACTGGAGAAATATGAATTAGGTAAATAGATTGATACACACGTATAACCAACCAACCAGATCCAATCCAGAATGGGATTATGGCAATATACACAGCAAGAATAGGATATAGCTTGCTGCTTTTGAAAGTCTGCACCGTGCAAACTCCAGATCAGACTTATAAACTTTAACAATATTACTCGGATTCAATCTCCACGATTGACCCAGAGATCCAGCAGATTATCTACGAACTGAAGATGCTATGGCTTGAGCTTGGCAGCAACTGATCTCCAATAGATTCTGCTAAGAAGAATTGCTAGGAGCTGAGCAGATGAATCGCTGGTTACTGGAAGGATTCGCTGGTAGCAGAGTACTGAGGGTTCACAGTATTGACAGCAGATCTCGCAGAGCAAACTGAAGAAGTCGGGTTGCAGGTCGCGATGCTTACAGAACTCCTTCTGCCCCATTTTATACTTTGAATGCCCTTTTTTCCCTTCCGTACCTTTCTGTTGCTTGAATTAGCTATCTGTTAGACGTCCTCCTTGATATTTGGACACATACTCTAACAATAGCCAGTTTTTTCTTTTCTAATTAATATCTAGAATTGATATTAATATCTCGACCCCATCCTTGTTTATTCTCGACCCCTTCTTGTGATTTTCAATGGTTTAAATGTTTTTCCTAAAGCCCCTTATAACATTAGGAAGAACTTCTAGGAACCCATTTACATATTGCCATAATCTTATTCCCATTCACATGGACCACTCCCCCGTGCTATCTTCGTATCAGCCAGACTATCATTAGGGATCAGCGGCCCTTTGATCCATGGACAATTTCTGTATAGCCATGTTCTACTCTAGATTGTGATATTTTATTTTGTTTTCTATTTGTGTTTTGTGATGTGATGGGGCTTAGTCCCCCAGTTCCATTTGGGCTCTTGCCCTTTGCATGCACCCATCCCATGACCTGCTAGGCTCCCCGTGGACGTAAAAAACTCACCTACCTACCTACCTACCTACCTACCTACTACCTATCTATCTAAGCATTTACAAACTAAAACCTATAGGTTACTCAAACAAAATCTTAGGTTTAACTCTATGAAGACATGCAAAATGTAAAATGAATGGGGCAAGAGCTCTAAACTGAATGAAGTGAACTAATCAAAGGCTAGTGGGATACTGGAGATATTCTTGAATTAAATAAAAAGGAAGTGAGGATTGATTTGAAAGATAAAAGGTACAAAAATGAAATAAAGTAATAACTATTAGTTTTTGTTACGACCGCAAATGGAGCAAAGTCTATGGAATAAAACAAGGGATCTCTAGGCCATAGCTAAAAATGTAAGAGCCTTGTTCTATGCACAAGAAGATTCCATGTACTGTATTTGAGGCACAAACAAGGACTTGCCATGGACATCCAGTAAGTAAGTTGTGCCAATAGTGGACATGTTAAACAAAGCATGGCATGGATGTCAAGAAATGTACATGCTCTAATGCCTCTGTGTTCCTAGCCACATATAAAACTCAGTTGCATCATGTGAAATAAATGCTAGGGTTAATATAAAATAATGCAATGGGATACTTTAGTACACGTGATGTCTAATTGTTTGACCAATGTGTTATAGCTTATTAAGTATCATGTGACATAAGAAAATCCTCTAAAACAACTCTATGACCAGTAGGAAGAAGAGGGACACTTACCACAACACTTTGATATGAACGGACCCATGTTCATTTTGACAGGGCATAATGGATTATTTGTTAGGTGAGTAAAGTATGTCAGTACAGAACAGATGCCTTCTAGACCCTACAGTACTCCTGACAATAATTTAGAATTTATTGTCTCCATGGTACAATGAGGCTATTGTGTTCAAGTTTACAATGCATATAGTGCATATACCTATCATGTTTCCAAACAGACACCACTAAGTATGAGCATGCATGATGCCAAGCTTCTGCGTGCCAACCCGTGGCTCCACAATAGAAATGGGTCCAAGTGTGTCCCATAAGCAAAAAAAACAAGCTAACATATGATCTAGGCTGCATATACTTGGAGGCTAGGAAGCACTCATTGAGTAAAAGCCAAAACAAGGAAGATGACTTTTACAATCTCTTCAGTTTTCTAACTTCATTGTTTACTAAATCAGAAAGTCGAGATCGTAGAAAATGTTTAAATAATCATCTAAAGCGAGATACAGTGTACTGAGAAACACCTCAGTTTGGGTAAAATATGCATATACAAGATGTTAGAGGATTTTCTTTAATCATGGCAATTGTATTAGAATCGAATCGGTTCGAGTTGAGAGGTGTCATCTCCGGGGAAGTGCTAAGATGGATAGGAAGATTCAGGTGTATATGTTCTAATCGAAGTGTTAGTAGGGAGGAATCCCCAAATTCTGTATAGGAGGGCAAAAGCAGGGAGTCAGTCAGGTCCACTAAGGGGGTATTAAAAGAAAGCTGGCGAGCGACAAAAGAAATCAAAGTGGGGTCAGGGGAAGCTAATGCACAACCATGATCTGACCATATAAAAACACAAAGGTTCAGTATATGTAAGCATGTATACAATGGAAAGGGGTTGATGAGACAATGACTTGCTTACATTTGCTCTATTAATAAAATGCACCATACATTCTTAACCTTCCTAAAGAAAGAAAAAAATAAAAAGAATAAAATTTTTATCGTCCACGGATGCATAAACTATTGGGATTTTTATCCCAATAGTTTATACATTAACCTTCCCAACCAAAAAAAATAAAAATAAAAAAAAATTCCAATGGTTTGAACCACAAGAACAAGAACCTAACTGCAGTAACCCAACGGGCCGTTATTGTGACTGTGACGGGCTGACGGGTTTGACGTTTTATACCCGTCAATTTTCCTAGCCTGTGCCAGGCTTTCTCATTGTCCGTGGTTTGACGTGCCCGGAATATATGACGGGTGACGGGTCTGACGTGCCCGTCATTACCAAAACTAGAGTACACGCCCGTCATCCGCCCGTCACGACCGTCGAGCCCTCGAGCCAGCCAGATCCGCCGTAGCAGGCCTAACACAGACTGATCTTTTCTTCCCTCTGCTCCGACTAGAAGATTTAGCTTGTAGCTTTTCTTACCCAAGCTTGCTGCAAGAATTCTGGATCGTTTCGGTTCCCTCTGATTCAAAGGCTCCGTTGGTTTTTGAACATAACATACTCAAATTGCTATTTTTGCACTTGCTTTTACAGAGCAAAGCACATGGTTCCGAATCCGATGTCAGATTTCCCATAGCAGAGGCTTTTTTGGATTTGAATTAATTGAATTTAGGAGCTCGATGTTCGTAGGATGGGCGCAACAGCATGAGAATAATGATTTGTCTCCAAATCCTTAAATGCAGAAGCAATGCGCGCTTGACATGGACAGAAATCAATGCAGTGCTGGAGTTGAGGCCTTTATTGCGGTTGGAGCTGGGTCATTTTCCATGCATTCTTGTTGTTCAAAGGGGGAATTACAGCCTCTTTAACATTTTGGCATGGACCCCCTTGCGTAATGTACAGGTTTTCAGACCAAAACTTCATGCTCTGCGTTCTCACCTTGTAAGGCAAGCTACTACCATGGGCCAGACATGAAATGCAGGGTTTACAGGGATATTATATGCATGATTTTGAAAGCAGATGAAATTGCCAACAATTCTTGACCTCGCTCTCCTAAATTGAACAAAATATACATGCAGCATTGCGGTAGCTCTCCACACCATAGATTGGAGAGAAAGAGTCCCTTGTTACAGAAGTGGGCCTTTGGTTGATGCAGATCAAGAATAGATTGTGGTTATAAGTTAATGAAGCCATCATAGAAATGCCGCTTACCAGATATGAGATCAGAAATGAATATGGGCTTGCAAATCGAGAGCTCTACAGGACGGCACAGAAAAATGATCCGCAGGGGATATTGCAGGGCGTGGCTATGGTCGGCTTGGTTGGTATCGTGCGGCAACTTGGGGACTTAGCTGAGTATGTATTTTGTTTTGATTATCCAAATATAACTATTTATAGAAACAAGTCCCGTCTAAACCTAGAATTGCAGATATATTGGTCTTCGTGTCTTCGTTTCTTGTAGAAACAGCCTGCCAACTATGTCACTGCAAAGAGAAATAGGAACCTATACTTTGTAGTTTGTCATGTCAGACTACTCTTTGATTCTGCAGAAGGGAGCACTTATTAGTATAACAAATATAGCAACAGATCAGTTGAACTCCTTGAGTGGAGACTTTACGCAGCCGACAATTTTCATTTTCTAGAAGACTTTTAAGTTGAAAAACCTCAAGAATGCTTATGAAGCTACTTAAGAATCACTGCAGTGTTGAGGAGTGAGTCAATTAGGGAATCTCATGTTAAGGTCGCATTGAGTAACTTGGTGAAGATGGAGCAATTGGAGAAAGAAAGCCTTGTTATCCATTGTTAACAGATAGGTAGCTGTTAAAGCAAGCCATTTTTGGTCAGAATGGTGTTCTTAAAGAAAATTCAAATAGAGAATAGCAATGTTGGCTCAGCATCATTTTCTTAATATCCTCATTTACAAAGTTCTATGATGTGGATTTGGCAGGTTTGCAGCAGAGATATTCCATGATTTACATGAAGAAGTCACAGCTACTGCTGCTAGGAGCCATGATTTAGTTGCCAGAGTAATTCAGCTAGAGGCTGAGTTGCCTATTCTTGAAAAGTCTCTTCTTAGCGAAATGAATCAATTACAGTTTGCCTACACGCCAGGTATAATGAGAGCCTCAATAAATTATACATTTTTGGAGCTATAAAAGATTTGTGGACTATTTAACATTCTTATGGGCTAACTGTTAATTTTAGGTATTGAATGGCATGCAAGCATTCGCAATGATCAGAATCACTGCACGCAAGGAGATTTACCTCGTTTTATTAGGAGCTCATATGAAGAATGCAGAGGCCCCCCAAGACTGTTTCTTCTGGACAAGTATGGAAGAGGCTTCAGCAAACAATCTAATTCTTTTGTTGTGTACACATATGTACACATATAATGCTCTTATGGGGTAATGAATATTAGTTTTGTATACGCAGATTTGATGTAGCAGGTGCTGGTGCCTGTCTCAAACGATACACTGATCCTTCATTCTTCAAAATGGAATGGGCCAGTGGAGAACTGATGAAAGCTGAGAAAGCACAGCTTGAAAAGAAGGCGCGAAGAGGAAAGGTATGGGAATGAAGAATCTATATGCGGTTAACATTAATGTAGAGCCATGAATGAGAGAACCTTTTCCGACCGATGCTTATAGGAACAAAAAGGGAAAAAAAAAAGCTTTTGTTTCTTTTCTTTTCATGATTTATGGCACTGTATGCCTGAAACAAGGTAGATTCCAGGAGTTATTCCACAGAGAAGCACGAAAGCAGAGATTACTTTAATAAGGGAGAAAAACCTGTATTACATAATTTAACTAATGAACTCTGCACTCAAAACCTGTTAAAGCCTGTAGCTTGGGTTTTACGATACGGTAAGATGCTTCTCTTGATCACATGGACATTTCTGCCTCATTATGCACTATCTTGCAAGAGTTATAGGTGATGGTGTATTATAAAGAGGTCCTCACAAAGTGCTGCAAGTTGAAATTATATATATAAAAATAAATTGGTAATATGTAATGTTGATTAAGTTGTACAGAAGCTAAAATGTCCATGGATGGATCAAAGCGCTTTGGATGTGGTTTTGCTCTTGTATGTTTTAAAAATGCCATCTGCTGTATTGTGTTTAAATGTTGGTACCCATGTTTTGCTATGAAATAATTAGTTGCCTTCATTCAGAAGAGGGGAAAACGCCATAGAAGTGAGATGAAGGAGCGTATGGCTACTAGATCTGCAGCCCAGATGCCTACAAGGTCTTATTGCTGATAAATTTGGTTATGCTGTAACTTCGTTCTTCTAAACTAAAGCCTTTTCGTCGTTTACCTGCTACAGAGTTCGTTTTAGCTCATTAAGTACAAGCAGTCTTGATGGTCTCTCAGAAGGCACCACTCCAAAGTCGATCCCTGGAACAACGCAGATGGAGGCTTCACCTAAGCAACCAATCCTAGAGAATGAGAACCAGGAGAATAATATTAAGATGAAAGCAGGCGGTGAACATTTCAGAAAATTTGAAAAACTGGAAGAAAGTCAGAAACATCTTGAGACCTTAATGGATGCCTCAAGATTAAGTCTTGCGCTTGGAACCAAGCCAATTAAGACCAACTGTGAAGAACCAGCCAGCATACCTAAGGAATTTCAAAGTTTTACACATGCCTCGAGATTAAATCTTGGGCTTGAAACTAAGCCAATAAAGACAAGCTCTGAAGAACCAGCCAGAATACCTGTGGAGGATCTGGAAAATGGACATGGAAGTTTGCACGCAGAACTTGAACGAGATCATAAGCCTGAGAATGAGACAGAAGAGGTAGTGGCAAATGTTGATGATGCTGCAAGTGAGGGAGATAATTTTGTAGATGCCTTGACATACATGGAATCAGAAACGGATTCTGAATCCAGGGAAAGACAAAGGCTTGTATCATCAGAAATAAGACCAATTGTTACATCATTTGGGTCAGATACTGACTCAGAGCCAGAAGCAGTACAGGGTTCTAATGACCAACATCCTTCAGAAATAAGACCAACTGTTGCATCATTTGATTCAGATACAGACTCAGAGCTAGCACATGATTCTATACCTCAACATCCCTTAGAGATAAGGCCAGCTGTTACGTCATTTAATGTAGATTCAGACTTGGACATACAAGCAGCACAAGGTTCTACTTCCCAATATCCATTTCTTGATTCTCACCTTAGCTCAGATTCTGATTCACGAATGTCTGATAGTGGGAAGTCGCCTGGTAGGTTGGAACTAAAACACCACTCTAATGAGGATCTTTTTGTGAAAAGTATGGAAATTTCAAATACAAATGGGATCATGGAAGCAAAATCAGCTGAGGAAGGCCTTGGAGCTTTCGCTTCAGACCGTGGACACCTGGCAGGAGCCCCTAGACTAGATCAAGGTGCAAATGGCACATCAATCAGAAATGCAGCAATAGCACAAAATGATGTTAGTGGTTCTGGCAGCGACACTTCTGAAGCAGGCTCCACATCAGAGGATACAGGGGACTTTGATGGACAATCTGGTGAATCAGATGCAGAAAT